>OZ022416.1:6160447-6185553 GCA_963989365.1 Rhimphoctona megacephalus | reverse complement strand
AGATATAAATTATTTGTTTACGTTAATGAGAAAAAACAGATTATGGTGAGATTGAATTGGATAAATGTATATTCACGCAATTTTCAATCCCTTGCAATTTTATCTTGAGGCGTAATCTATGTACACATTAGCATATATGAGGGTGCGTAAATAACACACATATATATAAATACATGAAAGGGTAAATCATAAGATAAGAAAACATGTGAGGCAGAGATAGAAATGGAGTAAATGTGATGTATATAGTGAGATGAAAAGGAGAAAGCGAGAAGAGGTATAAATAAGCGACGGCTATCGGATGATGTAGTGGCGCTCGGAACTTAGCACTCGGCATGTAATATATTAATTACAAACAATTACCTATTCTTTGTCGGAGAAAACGCGCGAAGGCTCGTAAGCCCGTGGGGGCTCTCTAGGTGTACGTGACTGTGGCAAGAGAGACCGATGCTAAAGCAGCAGACGTGAGAGAGAGAAAGAAAATAAGAAGGGGGAGAATGCAAGGGAGAAAGAAAAGAAAGGCAGGAGAGAAATAAACCGCGGCTGTGAGGGGACAGGCTGGAGGCACCGAGACACGCCGGCTCTCCGCATCGGTGGAATTAAAGCAGCCAGAAGTGCGGTCAGGGTGCTGAGTATGCGAAAGGGGTGATGAGGTGGCGGGAGTTCCTCTCTTAGAGGCCGCCACGCCGAGGCAATAATGGTTGGTTCGCTATTCTCGCATGCCAAGGGGTAGTTTTCTCTCTTCGGTGGTGCGGCGCACAGGCAAAGCAGCCTATATGGTTTATGCACGGCTTAAAACCTCTTTCTCATATATACAGGCATACAACTATGCTTGCACGTGAAGTTCCAAAGGAATGTTGTACATACAACTAGAACATTTCGGTAAAGGTACATTAAACAAAATTTGCGAATATTTCGACCAGTGTTTACTTTTATATATTGCTATCAAAAATTGGCAAGAAGTGAATAGCAAAATGTTTAATAACTTTCTGACTGGCCGAATTCGCAAACTCAGTTCTCGTGAAAAAAGTTTCAGATTGGGCCGATGATTAGTTATCCAACTACGTACGGATTTAATTATTGGTTTGAAACTGTTTTGGCTATTTCCACGAATTTTTGTTCGCTTGAAAACGAGATTTTTTGTTCAAACATGTGCCATTTTTACAAAAAAGAAAAAAAGAAAAAACAAACGGTACTTTCTAATCTTATAACGAACTCACAGAAATGGTACAGCTGAGCTCTAGCGCCGCCATTTTTTGATGGAAATTGTTTTAAAAAATTGTGAATACCCATTAAACTATGCACAATAAGGATTTCTAACCAGATTTTGTACTGCATTAACTGTATTTCCATTAAAAAAATGCTAAACTAAGGCCGTTTTAATTCCGGGCGCCAAATTACAAATTATTTTATGCTCCGTGTTACTGGTAATAAATAATATGAATCTATATGTGATATATTAATTATAGATTTTAATATAATCAGAAAATCTTGCTTCGAATATGAGTCAATCTGATGAATCCAGTACGTTGATTTCTATAAATAAGGGTAACTAAGAAAAAACAGAAACCTCATGTATAACTGAATTTTCGTACTGTTTCAAGAGCGAAATTGCAGCGAACTTTTATGACCTCAGTTTTCTTTTATCACGAATATGTGTAAGTTATGATTTCTTTGAACTCGGCACTACGAATTAATCAATTTGACGGTAATGAATTCAAAACATGCTGGTGAAAGATGTGTCAATTATATGATTTCTAAATTGAACTAAAGTACAGGAAGGTTATATTTCACGTAATGAATCGTTAGATATTTTCGATTAGCTTTTGTATTCTTTATTTCGTAAATACACATGACCATATAAAAAAAAATTTTTTTTTCATTATCCACTCGTTGCTCATGCTGAGGACCGTGTTTCTGAAAGTTCACCGCATCATAATGAGCTAATCAAACGTAGGAATGAATTTGATAAGATAGGCCACCTAAAACCAAAAGAAAAAATCGATCTTCTAATACAAAGACTATGAATTTGGATGCTGGTAAAGACGTTCGATGTCTGTTTTGCAAAGAGCTGTATTCAGAATAAGCAGAAATTCGGATATAGTAAAAAAAACTATTTAAAAGATTTTTTTTATTTTACTCAGATCTCCATTACGTGCATTTCCTACCATATTATTACAGATATTTCATAAATCCAAAACGTTATTATTCTTACGAATTTTCTAGAGTTTTTTCTTATCATTATGCATTTTCAACCGGAAAGGGGTGACAATGTCTTTGCCTCGTTAAGATTCGCCGCTAGCTCTACTCCGTCGTATTTTCAGAGTTATATGGCCTTTATATCTTTCCGTGTACAAACCTCTCCTTCGGATATTTTCTTCTACCATCCTCTACCATCTTAGCTGGTTCTTACCAACTAAGCCGCACATTTTACGTCCGTTAATTTCACCGGTTTCACGATTAGTTGCATGTTTCTCCTTTCCACAGCGCGCGAGGAGAACTCGCATTACGATCATTTAAGGAATGCCGTATGTTTCATTATGGAACATTGTCGTCGTTATTGCGGCACTGACTTCGTGATATAAAATAGTAATAATATGTACATATATATGAAAACAAATAGGAAACCGAAAATCCAGAATAATGGTTCTCTCCGTATATTTCTTGACGAAATATGAAAGATGAAAATTTCATGTTATTCGACTGTGACAATGATAATAATCGATAGAGATATTGCAACTATTGTCTTTGAGATATCTATGAGATGTGTATTATAACTCCCTGCAGAAAATTTGAAATATCGATGTGCGATATATAAAATTCTGAAAGCAAGGTATATGTTGAAAAGGTAGGGTGATGTTTTGAGACAGTAACCACGGATTGACAATATAATCGTTAATGAAAAATGTATTAAAGATGAAGGCATTGCTCAGATATGCTGACAGAAGATCAATTACCCATATAACTAGAAAAATCCGCATACACGTGAGGGCGACATTTCGAGCATGCGTACTCTGCTATCGTTTTTTCAGAGCGCGTAATTTTAAACTGGCAAATACATATCGAAATGGTTTCTTTCAACAGTATATAAGCAGAATTAGGTGAACTCGTAACAATGCTTCAGTTTCTTCTACATGATTTTCATTTTAATTACATGATTATGAAACGATTCTGAAGCTCGAAATTAAAAATCTTATCAAATAAAGACGGAGAAAGTCTACTTACGTATGTGCGATAAAAAAAAGTAACGAGTACTTTTGCAAAATGCAACTCACGTTCATAAAAAGGGAATTTCCAAACTATTGAACGGTACCTCGAACCATCAAATTATTTTTAATTATTAAAAAAGTGCATCGAAGGGTTATCTAATAAATTAAAAGGTCCGAAAACAGGTGGTTCGCAAGTGCAACATTTAGACTAACAAAACTAATTCAATATATCTGATGAACCAATGACGATAGAGTCTCTGATTTCTGGATCATCAAATAGTGAACTTCGTATGCTTTTAATACAATATGCTTAGAAGGAAAAACCGAGAGAAGTAGCAAAACTCACTACCTCTCTCGCGGGAGGAAAATAAACGTTCATATGTCCGCAACGCAAGGATATTCTTACAGTAGAAATATATATACATGAAGCATTGTAGATGTATATATGTATAACATCGCGACGCAAAGGAAGCAGTAGAATGAGTTCGCTATAGCTAGACGTGATCGCTGAAGCTGATTCCACAGGGGCGGGGAAAGCTATACTGATACCCGTTGTGCTTTGGCAAAAGCCCCGATGGTGCTGTTCTTCCTTTCCTTTCCCTGCTGCTCCTTCGTAGTCCACAGGCAGCCTCAGCTCTCGTATCAGAGCAATAAATTCCAACAAATTGTATTACTCCGTTATATATTGTCGCGCATGAAGTCGAATGGTCCGGAAAGCGCGAGGTGGAGCTCACTTGTACACTACCCTTGTGCCCAAGACGCTATGGTCCTCTCAGTCACTGTTTTCTCTTCTATTCTCTTCTCTCTCTCTCTCTCTCTCTCTCTCTCTCTCTCTCTCTCTCTCTCTCTCTCTCTCTCTCTCTCTCTCTCTCTCTATTTCTCCTTCTCCCGCTCTCTCCGACTTTTGATCGTTTTCTATGCCATCGCTTTAATGTCCCGACCCCTTTCATTCTCATTGCGCGATCATGCCGATCGTGTCCTGTATGGTGTTCAAAATAGCCAAAGAAAAGAGACGGGAATACGGAAAAAGTGGAGCCCTTGCATTTTCTGCAGTGGTTTGCTAGGCATAAAGACGCATTCGTCTTCGAAGTAAAGCCGCACCAGTTGGAAAACTCATACACATTCCATACTCTCCCAGATGTATGTATGTGACTGCACACGCATTCTTACACGGTATTCTCGGCTTTTTCCTCGTTTCCCATGACCTTTCAATTGTGTCTCCTTTTCTCCCTACTCTTTATGTCTCCCCTTATATTTACCATTTTCGACTAGACCTTGCTTCTCGTTTAATCCAACTATTTCACATTTTCAGTGCAGGCTTTATCTGACTGAGCAGGAGATGCCACTTCGCCTTAAAACCTGGCCCCTCATCGTATACACACGTTAACGTGCATATGCATCAGTGTCTGGTCATGCATACATGCATACTGTTATGGGACTGCATATACAGTTCATCGCCGTTTTTCCCTGGTGCAATCGTTGCACGAGTGCTTTTACATCCTCCTACAGCTCTTAGAACTTCTTTCTATCACTCTCTATCTTACTTTCTCCCTCTCTCCTTCAGTCTCTGCCCATCTTCGCCCTTTCTTTATTCTCATCATACTTATCTATATTCTTTGCCTTCTCCCACAGTCCTTTGTGAGTTCCCACGCAAAGTCAGTTACTACTACCATCCACGCATCCTTTCGTTGCTCTTGTACCAGAACTTTACTTTTTGTTACTTCCCTAGATATAAATCACTACATTGCCTAATACACACACATACATTTATAAAAAGGAGTATATATATATATATATATATATATATATATATATATATATATATATGCAGGCACGCGTTCTTGTACTTTTATGGTGCAATGTACATTTGCCAATCTCAACTCTCGCTAACACGCATACGTACCTTTGCATTTCCGAACTATCCCTTCAACCCTCCCTATGCATTGACAACCCCTTGGGCGACTGCATGTACCAGCCAAACATCTGAAGCCCCAACTTTCCACTTCGATACGGTACTTCATCTCTGTGCTTCAATAGAGAAATTATGCCAAGGGGCTGCTTACTAGACTGTTCTCATATATTATCTACACATATATGCACACATATCCGTTTATGTGGTGAAAAAAACTTTTCCGCCGGCAATTTTTTTTATCCTCATATCGGTATTTTTCCTCAACTATGTTTCACACGAGTGCCTCGTCTAGGATCAAAATCGCCCAAGGTATGCAGATCGTGGATGTACGGAAAGTCCTCGTAATGTTTACGTGAAAATATTTATTTCGCTACCAATGACCCATGTAGGACCTTACAAAGGGCCCAAGGTCGGCCCAGTGCCGGCAGCCACCGCTCCGGTCTTGGTACGGTAATGGTAGCCAAGACTGGCGAGATGATGGCTCAAGCACGGATGATAACTTCGGCCCGTTACCGATTGTCGTTCTTGGCCTAAGAATGGCCAGCCCATTGTTGGAAGGTTTTCGGTCATCAGCCGATAATGGCCCGAGACTGATAAAGTTCGCTCGGCCGATCATTGGCTACCATTCAAGGGCCGACTGTCGATTGGATATTGGCAAAAATATTCTTTTTTTTTATACGGCAGCCGATAAACGCCCAAGGACGGGCCAAGCTTGGCAAAATATACTCGGCAAGCCATGCGTGGGCCAAGCATTGGCCCTGTTGTCAAGCCTGGTGTTTCCTACATGGGGAGCTTTGTTGGCCAAAAGTGAAAAATAAACAGAAAAATATTATAATTATAACAATAAAAACAACAATAACAACAGCAACGATAATAATAAAAACAATGATAATAACACATTAATATATAAGAGGAATAATCGCTTTGCTATCATGTATAATTTCCAATAATTTCCGGTACGTATTTTCAAGCATTATAGCATTCACGAGCATTATAGCTGAGCGAAGGAAACTTGATGGGTGCCGTTTACACAGCATTAAAGATCAGCTGATTAATGACGGGCAGTTACGTGTGTCGAATGTCTGTTAATATACTTAAAGATTATATGTAAATATGATGGAATATTAATTCAATTTCTTAATGTATCAACGTATAATGTGGCTGCTTTGCCGCGTATTTTTTGCGTAAAAAGAAGAAAGCGTGATCTTGGTTAGACAGATGTCGACCATAGCACAATGTTTAATCGATCTTGATTTTGTTTTATATAGAATGAACGTGTATATATCAAACTATGTGCATAACCATTTGTCAAATTATGAGGTAACCCTGTCATGAAATCAAGCTCTAGGTTATAGTTTCTTTCAAATTCCGAAAATTCGGAAAAGTTTCTTCCTGAATTCGTAAATTCACAAATAATGTTTATATGATAATTTGTTATGATTCACTATCATATATTTGTATCTTATTCAGTATCAGTCATTATTATATACCTATACGGGTATGCTATTCTGTACTAGATACATCTGGTGCGATAGTGTACCACCGTGACTATAATCTGTAGGTTGCGGAGTTGCCGTTAACGGTAAATGCATGCAAGGTGAAGCACAAAGGCAATTTACCAAGGGTCCAAAACTCCAAAACGGAGACCGGTTGCACGCTAGTCGTAGACGTGTTTCTACCGTGCTGAGTACGTACATAGACCTTTTCAAACTATGCTCTTGACTAGTTTTCCCCATTTCCCTTCACAAACATATTCATATCAGAGTGGTCCTTAACTAAAGTGTTTGAGAATTTCGACAAATTCAACCTCTAGATTGATTCCAAATAAACAATCAATTGAATCTGCTAACAGCCCACTCGGAATTTCTATGCGAGGAATGGTCTGTATAGTATGATTGAATAATAACAAAAATAGAATATGATTTGTTGGCTCTCCTAGTGATTCTTTCGTTACAAGATCCCCCAAATTCTTGTATTATGTAAGTTTGTATATTCCATTTTGAACCTCTCATCAACGCAGATGATATTCACAATAAATTATAATCAAGCTAACGAAAAAAATACAAACTCAATCGAGTCGTTATTAATTACCGTGTCGGGTGGAAAATGGGCTGAGCTTTTAAATTCTTTCCGAGAGTCTCGCCGAGACTATTTTCAAGATTTTATTCAAATTTTTACGAGAGTCTCGCCGAGACTATTTCCAAGATTTTTGAATTTTTTTTTTGAGAGTCTCGCCAAGACTGTTTCCAACATTTAAAAAAATTTTTTTTTGGGAGTCTCGCCGAGACTGTTTCCAAGATTTTTTTTAGTCTCGCCGAGACTGTTTCCAACATTTGAAAAATATTTTTTTTGGGAGTCTCACCGAGACCATTTCTAAGAATAAAAAAAAAAATTTTTGAGTCTCGCCGAGACTCCCGCGTAACAAAAATCAGTCTGGGCAAGACGTCTTGCCGAGATTGTTTTTAATATTTAAAAAAAAAATTTTTGGGAGTTTCGCAGAGTCTGTTTCCAAGATTTTTTGAAACTTTTTTCTCTTTACATTTATTGAAGATGATAATGAATGACATTGGATATGAATAATTTTTTTTGAACATTTCACGGTCTTAGGCAAGACAAAGTGCAATAGTTGCAACGTCTTTGGTCTTTGGGGGCAGAACATAGCCTGTGATTTGATAATATTGATTCGAAATTCCGACGAGGCTATATAGAAATCGGGCGAACTATTTATGGACGCGAAAGAAGGCCACCTGTCGAGTAAAATTGAAAGCTCTACAGGTGGCCTTCTTTGGGGCAGACTATTCATGGACGCGAAAGAAGGCCACCTGTCGAGTAAAATTGTGTCGAGTAAAATTTATTTTGCCCAGACTGATTTTTTTTACGCGGGAATCTTCTTACGGAAATCACTCGAATGTATAAGTATATCTATACAGCCGTATTTATGTATGTAATATATAAGTTGTAGCTTTCTTCCTCGTTTCAACTAAAGCTTACACAGCTTCGGGTTTACAGTACTCAATGCTCCTATTTCCTCTGAACTTCGTTGAACAGCTATGGTATAGGGACATGGTAAATACGTGGCCCTAGTCGTCTGTATTTTGACAATAGAATGAAACAACAGTATCAACTGATCATTACTCGGAGATCACAATACCTTTACGAGAGTAGCGAAAACGACTGAGAATTTCAAAAAAGTAACATCTGTTATACACGTTTCGATGTGGTATCGATAATTTCAACGAATACACTAAATTTATATTCTTTAGAGTGGAACTCTTTTCAGTGGAAATCATACCGATCGTAAATTTGTGGAGTCTTACAGAGCCAGTGTGGATAAGTGCGTTGCAAAAAACATACGTGCACTTGTACGTTAAATAAAACCTTTAAAAACCTCATTAAATAAAGGAGGATCTTAACGGGACAGACCTAGTTGGAACGTCAAAAAAAAGGCCTTTTTTCCGATTTTTTTTTGGTCAAACGATAAAATAATTCACAACAAAAGTTCTTCCGTTTAAAAGATACATATGTAATGTATATGTTGCAATTTTTTCAACGCAATACATATCGAAATAAGCTGGTGACCGTCAATTGCCGAGGACGCTGCAAAAAAAAACACGGTTTGCGGTGATCAAGCTCACGCTGCAACGGCTCATCTGAAACAAAAAAAACGGAGGGGATTTTTAGTTAATGATATAATGCTCCAGTTGAACGAAGGGTTTTGAAAAATTTCCATTTTTCACAAAATGGCGGCCGTTAAAAGTCAAAAGTGTTTTTTTGACCAAAATATCAGTTCCATTTTTTGCTATTAAAAATAAAAATAATTATCCAAAAAAAAAATCCTTCGTTCATATGGAGGACTACCATGTATAGAAGAAGTGATATAAATTTCAACCCGATCGGTAAAGCCGTTCTCGAGCTACAGTGATCACCGACTTCAAAAACATGGTTTCGAGAAAAACGCACTTGAAGTCCGCTACCTGCTTACCTATGGCTCAGACACGACGTGCTACAAAGTCTTGTATTTCGGCGAATAATGGTCCGATTTACATTTACCTGGGCGGAAAATGTTCGTAAGAGATTCTACTTTTTGAAAATGAAATAAAAAAAAAATCGATTTTTCGACAATTCTAACTAGGTCTGTCCCGTTAAAAAAATCTCCGATATTTTTACCTTCTTAGACCGTCAAAAAATCTTCAGAATTTTAATTATAATATAAGAGAATTCTAAATTCAAAGAATGTGGAAATTCAGTTAGGGCCTTGGCTAGGCTCTGATTATTTTTCCCTTACTCTGTTAGGACCCCAATATGGAAGCCTGAAAGGCCCCTTGCAGGCCGGTAGCACTTTGTCAACGAGGGCCCAACCGGGCAAAAATGTCGGGGCCTTTAAAGGAAGCCCTATTGGAACTCTAGCAAAAAAATAAATGTTATTAAAAATATATTTTTTATGATTAGAATTACATATCTGATCATAGTTCATTTATTTCAGTATTTGCATTATTCCGGATATCAATTTGTATGAAAAAATGTTCTCACCTATACTGGGATTCGATCCGAACGATCTATTGATGTTTGACCCAACGCGCACACACGCTACCCATTACACTATTATCTAGTTGAGAAATTTTGATTCCAAAATATAACTTGCTGCAGATACGTCATGTACATATCAAGAGACTCGGTAGAGTCTCGGGACAAGTACATTGACAGCTCTGTCGTCTGCTGGCCCGAGGCTCACCGAGACTATATTATCTCTGAATAAAACGATTCGCGGTGGTGGGGGTAAAATTGGCATGTCATTTTGTTCATTTACGAAGCTCAGGAGTCATTTGATGGCTTGAAAATTTAACTGGAGACTAATTAAGAAATTCTCTTTCGATTGAGCCCAAAATCAGCATGATCGGTGGCGTAATTGCTGAGAAAAAACTTTGCAGAGGCTCAAGATTATGTAAAAAATACTAACACATCGAAGGATTCGACGTATCTATATGTGACACAAACAAAGGCGTTTTGATGCCCATCAAAACCCATTTACATGAAAGCCGGTCTCTGGCGACGAGAGCAACGAGCTGCGATTGGTCACAACTACTTTTCTCTCTCTTTTCTCGGTACCGACACAGCGGAAAGTTCTCTCTCTTTTCTCAGTACCGACACAGCGGAAAGTTTGAACGTAGTTTCGACATAACGAAGTGCGGGACGTGCGAGCAATTTTGATAAATGTTTTTGAAATAATAAAAAAAAAATTGAAACGGAGAGTTTGAGTGAAGTTTAAAATTGCAAAGTGCGTGATGTGCGAGCATACCATTTATATCAAGAGACTCGGTAGAGCCTCGGGACAAGTACATTTGACAGCTCTGTCGTCTGCTGGCCCGAGACACCCGCACGGTCTTACATACAGGTCTTGCAACAAATGTGGTGGGGGTGGTTCGCTTAATGTCGGCACCAAGTTTTGGCTTGCAGCCACAAGGGCGGCGCTACGAATTTGTCATAGCGACTAGAGCGCATGCGTCGAAATTATAACCCGTTTTATGATAGAAATGTACGTGTAGGAATGTTTCCGACGAAAAAAATATGAATATTGAATATTTAAAAAAATAATATTAATGAATATTAAAAAAAAATTGAACTGCAGTTTTCTATACCCTAAAATATTATTATCTCAAGCAGCTCTGATAAGCACGTATCATTTATTTTTGATGGCTGTAAAGAAGCACGTTTAGCTGAAGCGGTTAACGCTAAGCCTCGGTGGTGAGGTTACCGGGTTAAAGGCAAGACCCGCTTTCAGGACTTGATTTTTTTGAGATTGCTGGCACAAAAAATGTATTTTTTTTCAGAATAAATATGTGGTTAATTAATAAATCAAATTAATTTTATAATTTTCATTAATTTCAATATTTTTAATATATTCACGGACATCAATAAATTTTTATTCCAACGTACGGGGAGACGTGGGGCACCAGTTTTGTTATATCAAATTGCATTCAGAATTTATATTTAAGGAATTTTTGTAAAGTAATCGCAGGTGTGGATAAATTTTTTTTCGGAAAACGAAATATTGTGTGAACAATTAATATCACTAGGATTTCAAATAGCGTCGCAAAATCACAAAATAACACGTGGTGTTCTTTATAATCACATATAATGTAAGACCGTGTTTATAGGTTATATCATATGGGTCTTCCGCTCTGTTGCCGCTATGACTTGATCAAAGCGACGCGTAGCGGCGGCCGGGGCCACTAATGGGCCGACAGTAACGCGACCACCCCCACCACCAAAATTTGACTCAGTTGCAAGACCCGTATGTAAGATCGTGCTCACCCGAGTATATTATCTCTGAATAAAGCAAATTCGGTGGTGGGGGAAATCATTTCCTTTAATTGTGGGGCCCAGAAGAAATATTATGATTTGAAAATTGAACTGGAGACTAATTACGCGAGACTCCCTCGATTGAGCCTTAAATCAGCACAATTGATGCCGTAATTGCTGAGAAAAAACTTTGCACAGGCAAAGTTATGCAAAAGCGCCAACACATTGAAAGATTTAGTGTGTCTGTATATGCGCGCAGACGACACAATCAAAGGGCTTTTGATGCCCATCATGACCCATTTTCATGAAAGTCGGTCTCCGGTGACGGAAGCTACGAGTTTCTATTGGTCGCGAGTGACTTTCTTCTGTACCGATCCGGCGGAAAGTTTCTGGTTACGAGTGACTTACGATGTTTTTGGTTATGTCGACTTTCCTCTGTACCGATCCGGCGGACAGTTTGAATGTTTGAACGTGTAAACCGCGTGTTTTTTGGGTAAATAGTACGAAAAAACGGTAATATATAAATAGTGCGAAAAAACGGAAATTTATGAATAGTGCGAAAAACCGGTAAACCAGTGTGCACACGAGTGATGTTTTCGAACGCGGCCCTGTGACTACATCCTCTGCACCCATACCACGGAAAGTTTGAATGTTTAATCAGTGTGACGGTAGTTTTGACTTTTGACAGTGTAAGTGCGAGTCGTGTAAATCGCGTGTTTTTTACATTGTGAAAAATAGTGATTCATAAATAGTTTGAATATATAAACAGTGCGAAAAAACGGTAATATATAAATATTGCGAAATGTGATAATAATATTTTTTAATATCTCGGAATTAATCATCAGCGAAATTAAAAAAGATAACCTCGCACCCGCTGGTGAAATCATTTTTGTTTCGGATTCCAGAAAAGCCAAATAAAAACAAACCTCACCACTCGTTGAGGTTATCATTTTTATTTTTTCGTATAAAATAATCCGAATAAAACCGTTAATTCGTGTGGCCGGAATAAGTGCTAGAAAATACAATGAACATAACCTCAAAAATCAGTGTTAAACGTTCTGAAAATGTGTGAACTCGCAAATAATGATGTTGAAGTTTCAATCTAGAACGCAACGATTTTTTTTTTCAATCATGTCACTTAAATTTTTCTTACAGATCAAAAGACTGTGTTTTTTTTTCAAAAGTGAGTGTATGAAAATAGTTGTGACAAGATGTATCATGTGCTCATAAATAAAAACCTGTAAAAATATTAATTGTTGATGAAATACTTTAATTATAAAAATTTGACAAATTACTTTTGTCGTGAAATCATGATTTTCAATACTTTTCAGGTGCGGTCTGCAAATAAACATAAAATTTCCAATATTCTGCAGGTTGTGCTCAGTTTCTTCGGTTTTTCTTTTCAGCTTCAGTTTTTTTGCTTAGCTTGGATCACGTAATGTATTTCACGTAATGTTGTATGTATTACAAACTCGCCAAGTACTTCGGCCGAAATTTTCTTTTCAATCTAATTTTTTCCGTTTGAAATTTTTTTCTTCAATTTTTTTTCATCCCGATTTTTTTTTCTGGACTCTGTTCTTTTGACCGATTTTTATTTTTGTACATTGGTGACTTTTTTCAATAGCCAACTAATTTTTGCTTTTTTTTAAATACTCCATCCTCAAGCGACAATAAAATACTTGTCCTATTATTGATATTATAAATTTTAGTGCTGAACGTAAATCATTGGCTTCTCCATTTCTGTTTTTGTAAAGTAATTATTTTTTTTATGCGCAAATTGATCATTTACTTGTAGACTCTGTTTTTTACCGGACACTCACGATGGGCATTGTTGCTTTTTTTCTTGGGATCTCGATAAAATATGTGAAGTTTTTCATTTCTATTTGTCATTTGTCATTGTAAAGTAATTATTTTTTTTATGCGCAAATTGATCATTTACTTGTAGACTCTGTTTTTTACCGGATACTCACGATGGGCATTGTTGCTTTTTTTCTTGGGATCTCGATAAAATATGTGAAGTTTTTCATTTCTATTTGTCATTTGGAGTATAGTTATTTTATAGAAACAATCTTCTTTTTCCTGTCTCGATCTTGCCAATTTTTTAAAAATTTTGTACTTTTTTGGGTAGTTTTTTTCTGTGAAAACAAATGGAAACAGGGGTCAACAAATGTACTTGTCCAAGGTTTTTTCCCCGGGGAGGGGATTTTTTGTTACACAGTATACTTAATGAATCTATAAGTGACAGAGTTCTCAAAGTAAGACAAAAATAGTCATAGTAAACTTAAATTTCAATTAACAATAACAATAATATTAAGTATAAACGACAATGAATTGAATTATTAATAAAAAAATACATAGAATAATATTTATTATTATATGATTAATGTAATAATGAATATGATTATGATTTATATTTTATTATTAATACGTAATAATAATTATTATTTATAATTTATTTATTATTGAATAATTATTTCTAATTGTTTATAAATAACTAAACATATTCGATGTTGCAAAAATAAGCTTTATTGCTTAAAAAAATACGCTTATTTGTGAATTGAAATTAAAAACAGATTCAGATTTTTCGTCCAATCGGAGGAATCCACATCAGTTTTGATATTAAATACTACAATTTATTTTAATGAGTGCTACTTTGATGAAGACGGACTAGATCCTTAAAAATTTAACTCAAACGCATCATTTTTTAATAATCTTGGCGAACCTGACAATTCCCGATCGGGTTCTGGCCTGGCAGTATTAGGGCGGTAAACTTAAAGCTACCTTGACAATGCCCTTCCGGGTCCTCAATAACTTTCTTCATTGAAGCTTTTTCTTGTAAACTCAACCAGCCCTGTTATTCCCCTTCTAGGGCCTTGTTTGGCTGTGGCGTGGAAGTCCCTGGTAGGGAATCCACATTTTGGCCGTACGAGCCCCAAATTTATTTCGAGCTGTCTTAATAATTTTCCACACGGGACATGATATGAACTAACATCACGGTCTTTTTACTGGAAGTTAACTTATTCAAAGGAAAATTATGATAGTTCAACTTTGTTTTTCAATGTCTATACATTAAAGTTTTTGAAATCATGTTGTAATTCCATAATTATATTTTACGAAGCTTTCTTTCGGCATTAAAATCATTATACGAGAGCACGCGCTTCTGCACTCACACAATTATGCGTTCTTGTGCATGAATGTTTGAGAGCGAGTGCTCTGAGAAAAGAATTTTTGGTACAGATACACATATTTGCGAGATATGTCAGGGGTAATGAGTTAGTACCGATGTGCCACAGGGTTCACAACGCTCACTGTAACAAAAAAGCTTGGAAAGGGGAGTGCTCATATATATATCGATATTATACACTAAAAAGTTTCGTCCTAATAGAGGCTTGCGAGCCTAATACAAGTGTGTTCAACATTGGCTCTTAATGTTCTTGTTGCATGCAAAAACCTCTCTAAAGTGACTACAGTAGTACGAGTACATACTTGACGAGTCCGTAGAAACGTTCTATTCTTGTTAACACTTTTACGTTGCGATCCTTGTTTACTTGTAATTATCGCAAGGAAGACTGTCAATCGTAATTACTAGCAATCCAAATAAAATTTATGACTTTTTGGATCATCAACTTCATGGTTCAACAAATCTAAAGAATCAGTAAAAATTAAAACTCATGGCAGCAAAAGTTCTGTCTTAAAAAAAAGTTTCGACTGAAGCACGTTGAATGATAATTTTCATGTTATCAATATGAGCTCTGCGATATGTATATTTCCAGTGCATGCAAAATATATGCTCTTAAATGCTATCCTAATCCGAATAAATTCATAGTATTGTTCAACTCTGAATCATAGAATCCTTAAACTCATCGTTTATTTTTTAAAGAATTCGGATAACTGCTTTAACTACTCTGTAATACGCAGAGCACGTTGTATACTATGCCATTGACGTGGCTCGTATGGATCTCTCATAAAGAGGTTGTGGAAAAAGTTTGGCGTGCCACAGCGTCAGCTGGATCGAGTGAGAGAACCCGACAGAAGCAGAAGAGAAGAAACATGGACCGAGAGGTACTTCTAAAAGAAAAGGCAGTGTAAAGGAGTTTAGGGGCCTCGTAGAATTTTCTGTCCTCTCACTCTTTTCCTCTTTCTTTTCTTTGTTTTCTCTCTTTCTATGCCGACGACGAACTAATGCGTTTGGTACACTTTCACGTTGGCCGCTTATCAGCCGAAAGTTTGCCAAGTTTTCTTCTTATACACGCGGTAACGGTACCATAGTGAAAAATCGTGCAAGAGACGGCATCCCCTGCTGCCAAACTCTTTGCCATATACAATATTATCTATACATATAAAATCGAATACCATGTCTGACTGACTCATCACAACTCAGTTCTCAAACTCCTAAAACTGGAGACAAAAAATCCGGAAAGTATGTCTCTTCCATGACGTAAACACTCCCTGAGAAAAGGTTTTTCAAAATACAGTCTTGAAGGAGTAGAAAAAGTATTACTTTTGAATCAAGCTGGATTCAATTTTTGTGTCAATTCTATCTTAAGATAAATACTCTACAGCATGTTAGCCAAATGAGTGCTAAAACTTCACAATGTTTTTATACTAAGTTTAATGCACTAATTATACATAGTGAAGGTGAATTTCCAACGTAAAAAAAATCAGTCTGAGCAAGACGTCTGGGCGAGTCGTCTGGCTGAAACGGTTTCCAAGACCCTTTTAAATTCTTCCCAAGAGTCTCGCCGAGACTATTTCCAAGGTTTTATTCAAATTTTTACGCAAGTCTTACCAAGACTCCAAGATTTTTTGATTTTTTGAAAATTTTTTTCAGAGTCTCGCCGAGACTGTTTTCAACATTAAAAAAACTTTTTTTGGGAGTATCGCCGAGACTGTTTCCGAGATTTTTTGAAACTTTTTTTTTCTCTTTACATTTATTGGTGGTGATAATGAATAACATTGAACGTGAAATTTTTTTTTAATCATTTCAAGGCCTAAGGCAATACCAAAGTGCAATGGTTGTACGTCTTTGGTCTTAGGGAGCAGACCATGGCCTGTGATTTGATAATATTGAGTTGAAATCCCGACGAGACTATATATAATCGGGCGCACTATCCGTGGACGCAAAAGAAGGCCACCTGTCGAGTAAAATTGGAAGCTGTACAAACTTTTGTTTTTCCGCCTGGTAGGCGGCATTGAGCTGTTGTCGTTCGCGTCCTTGTATAGCCTACCCGATTCTTATATAGTCCAGTTGGAGTTTTATCTCGATATAAAAAATCGCGTCACTGATAGCGTTATTTGATCTTATTCCGATTAATACCAACATTTTGTCTTGCCTGAATGAATCAGATGTTTTTTCTATCTCTTAATCTTTAAACTGTGTATAGGCTATGTACTATATTACAGCAATTCCAAAAAAATCGCGTTATGAATCTCGAATAGATTTTTCTATCCAAGATTCATGGCTAGATAGAAAGTATCGGAAAGGGTCTAGGAGAGTCTCGGAAAGAGACAGTCGAAAAAGAATTTGAAAAAATCTTGGAAAGAGTCTCGGTCAAACTATCGAAAAGAATTTTGAAAAGTCTTGGAAAGAGTCTCGGCGAGACTCCCAAAAAAAAAAATGTTTAAATGTTGGAAACAGTCTTGAAAACAGTCTCGGCGACTCTCGGGAAGAATTTAAAAGAGTCTCGGAAACCGTTCTCAGCCAGACGACTCGCCCGGACGTCTTGCCCAGACGTCTTGCCCAGACTGATTTTTTTTTTACGCGGGTTTTAGGATGACATGTCTAATTAACCTAGAAAAATATTAATAATGATACATTTGCGGAACCATTAACTGATAGTGGTAAATTACTATTATGACACATTTTCATTGGAGCTTTTCAAAGAATAAACTGTATTTTTTAACCGATTTTAATGCACCACATCTTATTTTGTTCCTCAAGAGATTCTCTACGAATTCACCATGTTGATTTTTTCGAAGTTTGGTTATTTGGAAATTATAGAAATTTGTTTATGAAAGATTTTTTTCGCTAAATAAACAATTGGCTGCAACAGTGGAACGATTAAGTTTAGATGAAATCTGCGTTGTAAATTCGTAAAGGATCTCTTAAGGAACAAGATAAGACGTGTTGCATAGTAATCAGTTAAAAATTATGTATTATTCTTTGACTTCTTATTGAAGCTGCGAAACGGCTCCGATCAGAATTCTCTAACTTAGTTAAGGCCCTTGTGTGGAAACCCATACTGGCCTCTGAAAAGGCGGTCATGCTTTTTAAACAAAAGCCTTTAAAGGCAAATAAGTCGGGGCCGTTATCACTAACCCTGGTGGAGCCCTATCAAAAATTAAACATTTCAAAAAGTATTTATGTCTTAATTAGATTTTAATTTCCGGTTATAAAGTTCACTTTTTCTCTACAGTCAGTTTTTTCACTTTTAATAATTTTTACTGTTTCTGCGTTCTTTGAGTATCAGTTTTTTTTTCAAGTTAGACATTTTTTGCGTTCGAAAGGATTTTTTCATTAAATTGTTTTAGAGGGGGGGGGGGGTATGGTCTTGAAATTTTTTTTCCATTAAAAAAAAAAAAATTTATGAATGCACTACATCTCAAGAATATTGTGTCAAATTTTTAGAGCGATTGGAGCAAAACTAACGGAGATATGAAATTTTAACAATTCGAAGATCTGAGTCGCTCCGCTCATGTGAAAAACTTTAAAGCGATTTTCCCACACTTCACGTTTTCAAAGTCGGTGACGGCTGTAGTTTAAAATTTATTGCACCGATCCTTTTGAAATTTGGTACATACTTTCTCTGTATAATTCATGAGGTAACGCTGTCGAGTTTCTTTAAAGTTTGTTGTTATTTTTTGTTTTACAGTAATAAATATGCCGATTTTTTAAGCGAAAATCGCGTTTTTTGACTTTCCAGTGTTACCAAAAATCGAAAAATCAATAAAAAAAAAAACTCGACAGCGTTACCTGGGGAAACTCATGCACTGATAGAATCACATTGGTTTTTTTGTTTCACATGATCGAGTCATGAGTTACAGCCGTCACCGAAAAACGACTTTTTTTGGAGACATCTCGGGAGATTTGCTGCCAACGGCTTAGTTTTTAATATTTTTCGCTGAAATTTTCACAAAACATTCTTAAAATGTTATTCTATAATATTGCAATATTTTCATTTAATATACATTGCCCGTATCTTGTAAAAAAATGTTTGAAAATGTATCTTTTTTCCACCGTACAGACCGTACCGCGCCCTTAAGGTAGTTCCCCTGCGACAACCTCAACCAAAAGTTACATACCGTGCGTGCGTTACATGTGTATGTAAAGGGTTGATAATTCGTAGTAAATAAATTTAAAAAGCACACAATATTGACTCGGTACCAATAGATAATACGACAGATATCATCTACTGTCGTAAAATTTATTCTATAAGTGTTTTTGATCTGACATTGCGAGTAAACTTTTTGCCAGAACTGTCCGGGCTATGCCCCAATACATAAAAAAGGTTACATCTCTCGTGCTCGCGCTCGTTTGTTTGTAGAATATGTCGTATAAGGTCAAAACCGTAGTACTTCTCCAGGTTATATCTTTTAAACTAGCTGGTAAATCATCTTGATGTTTTTTTACAATATTCGTGACATCCTGCTCTTGCTCCTCCTCGTTTTTCATCAGGTTCTTGATTTTAGTTCTGACGGTAGAATTAATAACGTACTGTTTACCCATGCATGGCCCATATGTTACGTGTTAATCGAGCCAACTTCAAGTATAAATATCTCGGGTTCGGTATGGTAAAACTTGTTAAAATTGCACAGATTTTTGAATAACGTATCAAATAACACGTATGCCAAATTTCAACCATTTCTTAATTCAACGATCCTGTAGGGGAACTACCTTAATGAGTCGTTTTGACACTTCTCAATTTTTTTAATTTAGGTGATATTTTCATCATTGTTATGGACGGATTTTTAGATATAGATGAAATTAAAATACGCATTGAACTTAAAAAATGCTGACATTAAATATGCACTGAACTTGAATAAATAATTCTAGTTTTGAAGTATCAGGTTTCCCAAATGTCGGAGACACTACTGAAATTGCATCTGTGTCTCTCTGGAAACGTGGAACCGCAGCTGTGGCAAATCCTTGATCGGGTTACATATGAACAAGCAACCCAATGTGCGGAACTAAGAACGAAAAAGCAGAAAGAGAAATTTGAGAAAATTAACCCTCAAAACAACCTGCCTATCCTTACCCAGACGGTGAAAAACTTGAGTAGCCAAACCCTTTCGGCCGCACAGATATCAGTCCTTGCCAAAGGACACAATTTCGCCATCACTCCATCAAGAATCCCAACCGAAGAAATAATAAGCCAAATTGAAACCGCCATTTACGGCCTCCCTGACCAAGCAGGCAATGACATTAGGAACAGGACAACAAACATCCCGCACAGAGCCAAACCTCCACAACAAAATATCACCAAGGAGGAACGCAGTGCATTACTGAGTTTGCAACAGAATAAGAAGATTCTTGTTCTACCAGCTGACAAAGACAACGCCACTGTCGTAATAGACAAAGAGGAATATTGCAATAAAATAAATACCCTGCTTGCCGATAAGAACACGTACAAACAACTATCCCGCAATCCCACACCTAGCATCGAGAAAAAGACAGTGACGCTTCTGGAAAACTCCCAGCTACCGCAAGAAGTAATTAAAATCCTAACTCCTAAGGAGTCCTCAGCTCCCAGACTTTATGTGAGTTTCAACGTTGTATCATTATTTACGAACGTTCCGGTCCACGACACCTTAGATATCATCAAAAAATCCCCCAAAATCTTCACAGATCTATGGCCACTCATTGAACACTGCCTCACTTCCACATATTTCAAATTCCAAGGCCAGTTCTATGAACAAATCTCCGGCGCAGCCATGGGCTCCCCCATCTCGCCAATCATCGCCAATATATTCATGGAGAATTTCGAGAACAAAATCTTGGAAGAAGCCCCATTGAAACCTTCGACCTGGTTCCGCTATGTCGATGATACCTTCGTCATCTGGAGCCATGGCAGAGATACCCTCCCCCATTTCCTCAGTTTCCTCAATTCTCAACATGCTAATATAAAATTCACCATGGAAATCGAACAAAACCAACAAATCCCTTTCCTAGACGTATTGGTCCAACGGAAAGACGATGGTTCCCTAGGCCATCAAGTCTACCGAAAACCAACACATACGGATATATATCTCAATGCCACCTCTCACCACCACCCATCCCAAAAATCATCAGTCATTAGCTCCCTAGTATACAGAGCCCTGACCATCTCCCAACCTGAATCCTTGGACAGTGAACTAGACCACCTCAAAATAGCCCTATCAAACAATGGATACAACAGAAGGGAAATCCAACGGACCATCGAACGCCTCAAGAAGAAAATCGCGGGCGAAGGCAGCAGAAAAGAAACAACAGACAACGAAGCTATACGCACAACCGTCCTTCCGTACCTTCAAGGCACAATAGAACGCATAAGCAGGGTCCTCAGGAAATACAACATCAAAGTTATCTTCAAACCGCAAAAGAAGATAGCACAAATGCTCCCGAACCCGAAGGACCAAAGACCCCCTTTAAACACACCGGGGGTACACAAGATACCATGCGCATGTGGCAAAGTGTACATAGGAGAAACCGGGAGGAAGATCAGTACACGGATAAAGGAACACCAACGGTGTGCCAGATATGGTCATATTCTCCAGTCAGCATTAGCAGAACACACGATGGAAACTGGACACTCTATCCTTTTCGACAAGGCTCAAATGCTGGCCAACCCTTCGAGTTACTTCTCCAGAAAACATAGAGAAGGACTAGAAATCCGAAAACACCCGGACAATCTGAACAGAGACGGAGGTTACCAGGTCCACCCTATCTGGCACGCCGTCCTCCCGGTTTTTTAATTGATCAGCTGATCAACTAAAATCTCCGATTGGCTAATGCAGTCATCCGGAACGATGACCATGCGTATATAAGGACTACCTGAGACCAGGGAGCTTCAGTATCGGAGCTCGTAGCCCTGATGATGCAAACTGTAACGTTTGCGAAACGTCGGCAATACGCTGAAACATTACACGGCATTCATCCGGAAGCCTCAAACCTTTGAATAAATAATATTAATAAAAATCATAACCAAAAAATAAAACATAACCAATCAAAAAAATATACACATAGGCAACGACAAAGGCAGCTGTTAGGGTTACGAAAGCCAGCAACGGCGTGAAGTATGCCGAAACTGTTGCGACTGAACGTAGTTATGGCGGCATCATCTATTGTTATTTCTATATAATTCAACCATTTTTATTTGTTACGTTGATATTTTAATAATCATATGGTTGCATTAAATTATGACTAAGAACCATGTTCATCAGTAGTGGAAAGTATGTTTCAAATTTGGTAAAGGGATTTTTTGTCCTCTTCACAAACATTCTGCATGAAAAATACGTGAAATCAGCTAATCGCTGTCAGACACATAACTCCCGGCTTTTACCCGTGTGAGCCGTGTGGGCAGTCGAGAGTTAAAAATTCGTTGACAGATAATTTTTTTTCTACATAATAGAAACGATGACCTACATAGTCTTGAAGGTGATCCTGAGTGTTCTGGAGAAGTTCAGGAAAGCTTTGTGTATCCTTGTTGCGTTAATTAAAATCTTCATAACCACATGATAATTCAACTACTTAATACAAACTAAAAGCCCGTTTATCTTAGTGACAAACTGAACATTATTGATACAAAAATGAATTACCTCTTGATCTCACGACGGATCATAATTTCATATACTAAATATTACAAGATTAATTCATTTTATTTCAACACGTTGGTCCTCACCGAGAGGAAAGTAAACTCACGATAATAAAGTGTAAGTAATGACACTGTAACTCCACATTATTCACTTGGTTATTTTATTACTTAATCCCAACCGAATGTAAATCCTTCTTAAACCAGTACAGGGACGTGGTGTCCATCCCTAAGTGAACGGATGATACTTGACTCAAGGGTGAAAGCGACATTTATGTTCTGTTCCTTTTAATTGATTAATTCTAGTTTAAGAACGTGACACACATGTTAAACGAAATATTTACAACGCAATTGTCGAACCGCTATATGAATAATCGATAATATAATCATAATATTCATTGATAATCTCGTTAGTTTGAATCTGAAAAGGAAATTTCTTCCTATAAGAGCATCCACAGAGGAAAGAAATTTGTTGAATCAATAAAATTTTTATTGATTCAATAAATTGCGGCGAACAAAATGAAATTCGTTAACTCAACAAAAATTTGGTTAATTTAACCACTTAATTTGTTGGCTCAAATAAATATTGCTCACTACGACGAAAATATTATTGAATTAACAAAATTGTTTTGAAATAACAAATTTTATTTTGTTCGTCACAATTTGTTGTTAACAAAAAATTTGTTGAAACAACAAATTTCTTTTCTTAGTCTCCCGTCCGATTTTTATTTCTTTTTTTAATTATGTGATAAAATATACAATTATATTTAAAAACCCCTTTTTTGTCCCAATAAAAATGTATATGAGCAATGCACAAACATTGTTTTGTGCAATGAGTAGATGGACCGGATTATCTCTTGGTTCTAGCTGAAAGGAAACATTAATTTATTCTGGTTGTAATCTGCACTGCTTGCTGATCAATCGTATACTATTTACCGTACACATGCCTCGTCCATGACAGATGGTCGTGAAGCCGAATAATTATTTAATCCTCTGAACATTGTGTGAACTCCTGGGGGGCTTCGTTTGGTGCTGTCTTGTATGCCTATGAGATACATGCATTTTAGACTATAATGTATAATCGTAAATCGATTGGTCGAGAAGCCGAGTAATGCTCAAGCAGCAAGTATAACATATATATGAGGCATTTCGTTTCACTTTTACATTCCAGAATCTTGACTCCTTCTGAATCTGGCAAATTTTGTGCACGTTTTTTATTTACAAGAAATACGCAGACGATTTTCTGGAGTTATATCCAGCGTAAAAAAAACAGTCTGGGCAAGACGTCTGCGCGAGTCGTCTGGCTTAGAACGTTTCCCAGACTCTTTTAAATTCTTCCTGAGAGTCTCGTCGAGACTGTTTCCAAGATGTTATTCAAATTTTTACGAGTCTCGCCGAGATTGTTTCCAAGATTTTTTGAAAATTTTTTTCAGAGTCTTGCCAAGACTGTTTCCAACATTAAAAAAAAAATTTTGGGAGTCTCGCCGAGACTATTTCCAAGATTTTTGAACTTTTTTTTCTCGTTACATTTATTATAATGAATGACATTGGATGTGAATTTTGTTTTTATCATTTCAAGGCCTTAGGCAAGATAAAGTGCAATGGTTGCAACGTCTTTGGTCTTTGGGAGCAGACTATAGTCTGTGATTTCATAATATTGAGTCGAAATCCCGACGAGACTATATAGAAATCAGGCGGATTACCCATGGACGCGAAAGAAGGCCACCTGTTGAGTAAAATGGGAAGCTCTAGAAACTTTTGTTTTTCCGACTGGTAGGCGCCTACTAGCCGGAAAAATAAAAGTTTGTAGAGCTTCCAATTTTACTCGATAGGTGGCCTTCTTTCGCGTCCATGAATAGTCCGCCCGATTTCCATATAGTCTCATCGGGATTTCGACTCAATATTATCAAATCGCAGGCTATGGTCTGCTCCCAAAGACCAAAGACGTTGCAACCATTGCAATTTGTTTTGCCTAAGGCCTTGAAATGATTAAAAAAAACTTTTCACATCCAATGTCATTCATTATCACCATCAATAAATGTAAAGAGAAAAAAAGTTTCAAAAAATCTTGGAAACAGTCTCAGCGCAACTCCCAAAAAAAAAATTTTTTTAATGTTGGAAATAGTCTCGGCGAGACTCTCAAAAAAATCTTGGAAAGTCTCGGCGAGACTCCTAAAAAAAAAAATATTTTTAATTTTGGAAACAGTCTCGGCGAAACAACAAAAAAAATTTTCAAACAATCTTAGAAACAGTCTCGGCGAGACACCCAAAAACATTTTTTTAATGTTGGAAACAGTCTCGGCGAGACTCTGGTAAAAATTTGAATAAAATCTTGGAAACAGTCTCGGCAAGACTCTCGGGAAGAATTCAAAAGAGTCTGGGAAACCGTTCTAAGCCAGATGACTCGCCCAGACGTCTTGCCAGACTATTTTTTTTTACGCGCGATGATTTGGCGATTTCTTTGATTCTTACAGTTGATTGAGTTTTCGAATTTGTCTAAGAATTACGACAAAAATGAGTTATAGCAATTTGGCGCAATTTCTAATGTGGTACTTGAACAAAAAAAACATCAACCCTGAAAACAATGTTCTATGATTTTTATATTTTTTTTCCTTTTACATTGTTCTACTCTCTCTCTCTCTCCCTATTCCTCTCCCCCCTCCCGCCCTCCCCCTCCCTCCCTCCCCCTCCCTCCCTCCTGCTCCCCCCCTCTCTCCCTCTCTCCCTCTCTCGTCTCTCTCTCTCTCTCTCTCTCTCTCTCTCTCTCTCTCTCTCTCTCTCTCTCTCTCTCTCTCTCTCTCTCTCTCTCTCTCTCTCTCTCCCCCCTCTCTCTCTCTCTCTCTCTCTCTCTCTCTCTCTCTCTCTCTCTCTCTCTCTCTCTCTCTCTCTCTCTTCTCTCTC
>OZ022416.1:6050095-6160247 GCA_963989365.1 Rhimphoctona megacephalus | reverse complement strand
AAAAAACCCTACCCTTTTCTTCTATATATATGGAGTATTCCATGCCAAATCGACTACGTTTCCCTTCTTCCCTTCCATTCTTTGGTTTGGCTGAAAGCTTTATCCGTTATATGACACATTGAAAGAAGCTCTCTTGTTTTTTTTCAGATTTCTTTTCAGTGGATGGACTTTCGTCCATCCACTTGTGAGATATGATTTTTGTCAAAATTCGATATTTTTTTCTTCAAATGAATGTGACTCCCCGAAAAATCGACCGAGTCGAACTTTTTTTTTAAGTTTGGTTTTTTACCGTACGATTGGAAAAAAATACAAAAAATAATTAATATTTGTTTTCCATATTTTTTCTCAATTTAAAGCAAAAAAACATTGGTTTTAAGATGTTAGCCCTTTTTAATTTTTTTCAAAAAATTCACAAAAAACTGACCAATTGCAGTGGCGTGCAAAAGTTCCAGGCCACCCTATTTTTTATGCACATTGAACAAAAATATGGTGGTGGGAGAAAAACAAACGAGTAATGATAACACGTAATCACTTATATTTAGAAACAATAGGTTGTATACATTGATATCGATCTTAAATCATTAATTGTTCAACAATTTTTTATGACTGGCTGTGCAAAAGTATTGGGCCGCGTACTTTTGGGTACGAAAAAAATAACAAAAAACTTGAAAAATAAGGAAGCATATCTTGATCTTCTCCACTCGACTCAATACTTTGTTGCCATGCCCTTAGCAGCGATGACTGCAGCGCACCGACGAGGCATAGACCCAATTAGTTGTTTGATTCGTTCTTGTGGCAATTTTTCCCATTCACTTCGCAAATGGTTCCACAATTCCGTTTTGTTGGAGTAATTTTTCGTTCCAACACGATGCTTGAGGTCTTGCCACAGGTGTTCAATAGGATTTAAATCCGGTGACTGTGATGGCCAGTCAAGAAGGCGGACTTTCCGGCTTTGAAGAAAATTTTTAACAAGACGCGAAGCGTGTTTCGGATCATTATCGTGTTGAAAAACCCAACCACGCGGCAAATTTTTCTTTGCAAATGGGAGCATATGATCTTGTAGTATGTCCCTGTACATTGCAGCGTCCATATTGCCATGAATTTCCACTAGCGGACCAACGCCATCATCAGAAAATGCTCCCCAAACTTTAATGTTCCCGCTATCGTGTTTTACGGTAGAAATTTGGTACCTTACATTATATCTGGTACCTGCTGGACGTCTTACGTACTTCCGACCATCACTTCCGAATAATTGAAATTTCGATTCATCGGAAAAAAGTACTTTCCGCCAATCTGATACCGCCCAGCGCTGATATTTTTTCGCAAAGTCTAATCTAGCCCTCTTATTCTTTTTGCTAATCAATGGTTTTTTTACACCAACGCATTCAATCAGCCCCGCAGCTTTGAGACGTCAAGTTACCGTACTGCGACTAACATCAGCTAGATTTTCACTTCGCAATTCCCGGGAAATATCTGCAGCACTTTTTCGTGGATCTACAATGCACTTCCTTTTTATAATTTTGTCGACGCGATTCAAAGTTTTTCGCGGTCTACCGCTCCGATTTATGTCACACAGTGAGTTTGTTAATTTATATTTAGTAATAATACAATTAAGGCCTTACATACGTCCAGAATTTTCAAAAAAATCGATTTTTTTTTTACAGATTATTATTCTCTATAGTTTTAGGCGTATTTCTGTGTAAGTCGATTGTACAAATTCCTCATAGATCGAAAGATGTCTCGAGCGAAACGCACTTGAAACTTTAAATGCATTTTTCTGAAAACTACTTTTTCTGTCACGGTTTGCATGATAACTCATACAGTTTTTAATATTTTTTGATGCTTTTTTTTTAAATATTCGAAATTGTTTTCTCTATAGTCTGTCGAGTCGGATTTTTGATGTTGTGATTAAAAAATTTTATAAATATAATTAAAGTATGACATTTATGACACAAAATGCACACTTTTTTTTAAACTGCCGTAAATTGCCAAAATTTTTCGAATTTCAAAAATCCGGCTCGACAGACTATAACTACAACTTTATTTTACTAGAATTTTTTTACGTTTTGCAGATCCATCAGCATTTCAAGAAGAAATGATGCAGACCGTGGAGCAACTTTTTTTTCATAGTGCTTCGAGAAACGTGATTTTTTATGTTGTAATTTTTGAAAAAAAATGAAATAAATTTTTTTATAAAGTTTAAATACTAATAAATAATGTGTAAAAACTATTTTTATTAATTTCTATTGCTATCTCTTCTAAAAACAATTTTTCTTTTAGTGCGTTTTAGGCGCTGCTGGACGTATGTAAGGCGTTAACGGTACTTTTGCCAATAGATAAAGACTCCGCAACATCACGAGAACTTTTTCCTTCTGACGAAAGTTTTAACACGATTTCACGAAGCTGAATATTCGTGTGTTTCGGCATTGTGGCAGAAAGGAGACTGATTTTCCATTGTAGGACATGTTTTGAAACTAATGAGGAAAAAAATGTAAACGAACCGTGTGTAAGCCGCGGTGATATAGTAGCCCGATACTTTTGCATACCGACCAAAGTCATTCCACGTAGTACACGAAAAATACGCCATAATTAAATATAATATACGACGTTGTTATCTTCATTCTAACTCTCTTGAATATTTTGAACAATGAACGAGTGGAGAAATAAAATATTTTATCAATTAACTGGAAAAAATAGGGTGGCCCGAAACTTTTGCACGCCACTGTATATGATTTTTGAGACCATTCTCATCGTGGGCAGATTTGTTCTTATATTTATTTTCTTTATTTTGAAAAAGAAAATAATTTTTTTTCGAGTCAATTTGGACCAAATCGAACTATTTTTTTCGATATTTTGTTTCATACTAACATTTTGAATATAAAAAAGTCCGACCTGGTACGAATTGACTGAAAAAATGAAACTTTTTTTGAAACTAAAAAAATAAATATGAAAAAATATCTCCCCACGAGTGACTAAATAAATAAATAAAAAAATAATTTAATTGGTCAAAGTTTTTTGAGAATTTTTTGGAAAAAATTAAAAAGGGCCAACATCTTACAACCAATGTTTTTAGCTTTAAATTGCTTTAAATTGAGAAAAAAATATGGAAGGCAAATATCGATCATTTTTTCGTATATTTTTTCCAATAGTACGGTAAAAAACCAACGTTTCTAAAAAAAATGTTCAACTTGGTCCATTTTTCGGAGAGTTACAGTTATTTGAAGAAAAAAATATCGAATTTTGAAAAAAAGCATATCTCACATGTGGATGATGAAACAAATCTGAAAAAAATCAAGAAAGCTTTTTTCAATCGGTCATACTACACATAAAATTTGTAGCCAAATCAAAGAATGGAAGGGTCTGATGTAGGTCGATTTGGCGTGGAATGCCCCATATATTTTCGGTAATTTGAGCGGAAATCACGAAAGAAATTTATCGTACGTTTGGCCTAAGGGTGATCGAGTTTTCAATGTAAATTTGTAACAATATTCTGACTTTTAACTTCGAGTACCTGGGAAACCTATGCAAATCGCTTTTTCTCCTATCCGCCTTTTTGTTGCTGTCCACTCTCCTCCCGCGTTTCCCTTGAGCATTGCGTATATTTTTATTTATTTTACAGGAGCGTCCGAAAAAAATGGTGAATCTCGTAAGCATAGAGCATAGTAGCATAAAATAAAATAAATCTCTAAACCATCGGTGGGGGCCAGTTTTTATGGTAATTGTCAATGGCTCCGTAACAGCACGAGTTATGTTATTTGCACGATTAAAACAATTAAACCCCTATCAATTTAACTGCATTTTTTGGATGTCATGAGATTGGCATGAGTTAAAAAAAAACACGATCGACCGTGAAATTTCAAACTACCAGGACAGATTAATTTCGAGTTATGGAGGTTTTATTGTTGATGTTTTTCTCTCGACACGTTTGTCCATATTTTTTTAACAATTGAATTTCCCTCCGATTCGATAGAATTTTGAATACTATGTCAATTACAACTTGAAGGAAAATGTTGTTTTTTCCCCATTATCGCCGAGGTATTTCTGAGGGAATACGAAAAACGTTGAATAAAGCCCACGACACTATAGAAGAGCACTACAGATGGAATAGCATTGTTAGACAAATGATCGAAGTGAAAATTGAACAACTCTAACGCACGTATACATACATCGAGTACAACAGTTGATTATTTCACGAATGGAATACACGCATTCTGGCCATCGTAAAAAAACCCGTTTTGGCGACTATTGCGATTTTTTATACCCGATATGAGGGAAAAACCGAAGTGAACTCCCTGCCCTGGAGGTTTCCTCTCTCTCTCTCTCTCTCTCTCTCTCTCTCTCTCTCTCTCTCTCTCTCTCTCTCTCTCCCTCTCCCTCTCTCTCTCTCGCTCTTTCCTTCCCTTCTCGTTCACTTTAGCAACCATCTATTCGATCAGTCCGCGTGACTGCACGAGTTCATTTTTTTTGCAGAAACGCCGTTACCAACCACTGTAGCTATAAATGAAAGGGAGTTACGAAATGGTTGGTGGGCTTATATTTGTGTGTGTGGTGTGTGTGTGTGTGTGTGTGTGTGTGTGTGTGTGTGTGTGCGTGCGCGCGCGCGCGCGTGTGTGTGTGTGTGTAAATACGGGCTATTCCACGTCACCTGAAATGGGTTTTGAGCAGGGACCAACAATTTTAATGAAAATGTTGTTTTCGAAAAATTATATATATTCTACTGAATAATCTGACTCGTGAAATTCGAACCCTTTAAAACAAATGTAAATAATGACCCAAACCATTTATCGATGTTTTTCCATTTTTACCAAAAATCATGACAAATTGGGGAGACCGGGGCAAAACGGGATACTCGAAAATTCGTAAAATTTTTTTTCTAATTTTTATTTTTTATATTATCTCTAAATCAAAAAACATTCTTTTTCCCAAGACTTCTCTATTTTTTATATTATCTTTGTCACGTCCCTGTTTTGAAAATAAAAAATATTTGTAATAAAGAGAGACGCGACGAGCTCACGCTCTCTATATCTCTCTCTATCTCGTTTGCCATGCGTAGCTATATCTCGCCTCGCGAGTGCACGTATACCTACAGGGTGTCTATGCACTCGCCAGAGTCCGCTTGGTGCGCACGTGTAATTGTTTCCCTGCTATTTGTTTCACTGTCTCACGTCAAAAGCGTGAGACAGTGTTCAAGCCGGAATATTCATCGTCGTATTCTACCGATTGTACATCGTACAATCCACGGAATTGATCCACGAGACACCATGGGAACAGTTGCCGTTGGTCCGGAGTTTTGCCGACTTAAGGGAAGGTTCTCATTAAGCGACCGAAAAATAAGGTGAATTTCATGAATTTTTTTTTCCATAGACCAAAGTACATATTTAACTCAAGTTTTTTGACACTTATTTATTAAGTCTTAAGGTACAGAAAAAAAAATTTTTTAGTAAAAAATAGTCATATAAATTGTTTATACGTGCTATAACATGATAACATGATAACATGATGACAGTCTGAAAAAGGTGGCTCATCGGTCTCCATCGTAGCACTTTCAAAAATTATCTGAAATCAAAAAACTAATTTTTTTTATTAAATATATAATATTTGCTGGAGCCTGAACCTATAATATCAATAAAAAGTCAAAAATGAAAAAAATGGCGGACATTTCAATTGTCGGTAGCGTTTTTTCACGTTTTTGTCGCTCTTAAAAGTACTATAAAAAAAAAATATATATCACTTGCATTTAGGTTCAGATTCCAATAAATTTAATCTACTTTAGAATAAAAAAAAGTCAATTCATCAAGTAGTTTTTGAGATATTGTGGAGACCGATTTGAAAAACATGATTTTTCAGGAAACGAGTTTAAAGATTAGAGTATATAGAGGCACGTCTCCCAATATTTCATAGTCATAGCATATCTTCTGACATCTGGTAGCTATAGTTACCGTAGTATGGCCATACAGGTGCGAATTTCAAAGAATTTCAAAGATACGCTACCGCGCGAACTCAATTTTCGCGTAAAAAGGTGGGTCTCCTTCTGATGCTATATCTTTTTTATAAAATTGTTTTCGGCCAAACCGTTTTGAGAATATATTCTACATATAATTAACTACCAAAAAATGCAACAAAAAAAATCGATTTTTTGGTCGATCTTGATGAGAACCTTCCCTTAACAGAAAATCATGGAACAGACATTCTGTCTACCTATCAAAAAACTGCACCAGGGTGGCGGCTCTGCAAGCTCTCGCCATCCGTGTGGCTGGTGAGAATCTTTAGTCCCAACTAGACCACGTTTGATTCCTGGGGTTGGATAAGGCTCCGGACCGAAGCCATCCTCGGGGCGGTGTAATAAGTCCTAGTTAGCTACTAGGCGGACTCGCATAGAAACATAAGTCTTCGGTCCGTAAACTTGTTCCGTTCGGTTACCAAGTTTTTCCTCGGGTTTCCAGGGCTTGGAATAATATTCGGGTTGCGAGCATCCCAAGGTGGCCGTAATTCCACCATCGCGAGTGTTTTGAGTGTTCGGTAGTGTGGTAGCTCAAGCAGGGTCAAGTCAGTCTCCGACTAGGACAAAATTTATACCTAAATTTCTATTCAAAATTCTTAAATATTGTTTTTATCAGTATTCTAAAAGTTTCCAATCATTTACGTAATCAATTTAACCAAACACTTGTGCGCTAACTAAAATTCGTTAATTACCGATACCTAAGATCCACCAATTATAAGAGAGTACAAGGGCCTGTACGGAACCACAGGCACTCTTAGAAATATATAGATATTTCCCAACCTCCCTTAGACGATGAAATTATGTTTTAATTAATTGTTTGTACCCTCCGTACAAACTAGTGGCAGCGAAATTTCTTATTTTAATTTAATTATTATTTTCTTAAATTTTCACCAATCTTTAATAGTTCCTTCGGGACGTCACATCTTGAAAACTAAAAAATAAATTTTTTGATTTTCAAAAAAATCTTTTGCTTTCTAAATTTCTTCACTCTTTATATTATGTTAAAAACAAAATGATAATTCTTTTTTCTAAACAAAACTTCTCTTTTAAGGTCAGAATTTTTTTTTAAATATATGTCTATAATATATATATTTTTTTCACGTCCATCTTAATTATTGTAAATTACTATTAATTAACGTAGTTTCAATGCATATATCTCCAAAACTGAATGGTCAAAATACCGGTTTTTTTTGCATATAGTTCGTCATGTGTTCCTCTGCATTTGAAATTTTTTTTACAAAAAATCGGTATAAAAGTTTCAGTTATTATGGGAAATGTGAAATTTTCAAATGCTTCTTCTAAGAATCATAAACGCATGTAAAACTGTGAAATTGTCAATAGAAAATACACTGATGGGCAAAAATAAAATATCGCTAAAATTTTCGCAAAAATTAGGTCTTTTTTGAAAGGCTGGATCTCGGCAAAAAATGGTTGCTCTTCTCGTTTTCGAATCTATATTTGGGAAATTTTTAATTTTTGAAAATGGAAGTTCTTTTTCACTACGAAGTGTCAAAAACGAAAACGATCCTTTTTTCATCGATTTTGGAAATATATATGGAAGTTTGGCGTACACAAAATTATTTTCAATAAATCTGTTCCGTTACGTATGTAAGCCGTATCTTCAGTTTCGAATCGTTTTTGGAAGGTACAGTAGGACCATCATTGACGTCGTTATCAATAATCAAAGTAAATAAAGTAATTTTTACTATAACCGTATGTAACTCGTGTACCAATGGGTGTACAGAGAGCTTGAGGGTAACTTTGAAAAACTGAGAATACACTGTTTGACAATCTTTAGCGGCAGATTCGATAAATTTGCTTTTAAAAAAAATGTAGGTAATGAAAAAATGAACAACTTACATAAAATGAACGAATATTATAACCATAATCAAATTGAGCTGTGGTCGGGAGACGTCTCCTTTTTCTCATTCAAAAATGACACATAGACGTCTCCTGACCACAGCTCAATTCGATTATGATTATAATATTCATTCATTTCATGTAAGTTGTACATTTTTTCATTACCTACATTTTTCGTACATGCATTGAACTTTTTATTATTATTTTATTAGTCTATGATTTTTAATTTTTGCATGCAAACTACTTATCCTACCATCAATCAACATTGATTAGAAAAATTGGATCTCGAGGGAGTCGGACTTACCAATTAAATAATTCTTCCCCTTTTTATTTTACATTTTGTCCATGTTATTTTCGATCTGTTTTTATTTTACAATTTTCAAAGTTGACTACTTTTTTTACTGTAGGGAGTTCACTCCCACCCCCCTTTACAACAATTTTTATTTTTTCAACGTTTTTGTATTGTTTTGTTTTGTTTATTTTTTATTCTATTTTTTTTGTAATGCGGTTTTGTCAAGTTATACTATTTTAGCAGTGCGGAAGTTTTTTTTTGTTTTAAAACAATTTTGTTCCTTAATGGGGCCCACACTAATGACAGCGCGATCATCCTTTACAGGAACTAATATGGTAATTCAACCAGCCCGCTATGAAAACCCTAGTAAATTTTCTACACGGAAAGTGTTTAAATTTAATAAATAGGAACTTGAAAATAATATCGCTACAGTGATTGTGGTTATTAAAGATTTCCATTTTTAAAAAATCATAAATACAACGATAATTGACTCTAAAAAGAAATAATAATTTAAAAAATTCAAAAATAAAAATTCAAAACAAATTGTTCAGTCTTCTATTATACAGGAGAATAAATTTGGCGAAGGTAGAAAAAAATTCAAATGCTTATGTCATTTGAAATTTTTGACTAATCATCGTTTTAATAGAAGTGTGAGAAAAAGGCTCATAGCACGACCGCTGACGGGTTAAAAAGTATGCCAAGATGCGAGACCCTCAGATTTTTTTACAGAGGCCCTCAATGGCCGAATGTGGCACTTCAATTAGAATCATCCAAAAATTACCTGTTTTATGTCCAGATATTTTTTCGATTAAAAATTATGGTTGAATGGTTCTTTCGGTTCGGTTTAACCTTATTTTTTGTAGAACAACAGAAAAAAATTGGAAAAATTAAAAGCACAAAATTTTTTTTCTATTAATTTTTTTTTGAATGATATTCTTTACTCAGAAATTATTTCTATTATTTTACCAAAAACAACATTCGTTTGTCAACGTTTATGTTCATGCCAAAAATGATTAATCATGCAACGTAATTATTGTCAAAGTCTACGTTTTCCACATAATGTGAACATAAACAATTTAAAAACAATAAAATATGTTAATGACCACAATGCTATAAATAAAGAAAAATGACGTGGAAAAAAATGTTTTTCAATTTTTTGTGGAGTACCCCACTTTGCTCGATTTTTTGTTTTTTGAGAAAATTACAAAAAAATACTTCTTGATTGTGAGGGAAAAGAAATAGATGAAGTTTGTTGAACATTAAATAAAAACAATATTTCCTTAGGGGTCATGTTTTGCCCCGATCTCCCCTATATTACAAACTTAACAATATAAATCTACACACATGACTGAAAAATGATATTTTATCTCAGTAGAATAACATTTTTTCTTATGTTCTTCTGTCTTTACATAGGATATTCGTTTCTTTTCGCTATCCTGCTGATACCGACAGTCCTTTCTTTACCCCGTGCTTTTGCAAAAAGTTTCTGCTTATCGCTCCAGCTCTATGACCACATTTCGCATTTCTTCCTTACCTGCTTTTCGGTATCTACGATTTGCTTACATACGAACTCCTTTCTCTCATAATTATTTACATCGTTTATATTTGTCGTTATACATCGCCATGAGTGAATTAGTGCGAATTTAAACAATTTTCTTAATCGACGTATGTTATTTGATTCTACTTCATTATTTATTTCAAAAAAATTCTGTCGAATTTTTAAAAATTTTGGACGAAAGTCATGTGTCGTATATTCTAATTTCTATTTTTACAAAATGCATATTGACAAAATTGTAGAATTCATTTCTTACAGCTGAAAGATTTCGATATTAGTTTTGTTGTCAATATCATAGAAACCAGATGAAAACGAACCCAAAATAAAAGCAAGATCTTCAAGACTCCTTACGATACTCCCAACAAACTTGGATATAACTCGATGAAGTATCGTAGAAACTTTTTTAACTAAGAAAAACGAATTTCTTGATGTGTTCGTCAATCTGAAAGTGATCCAGTCGCAGGAGAACTTTTTCTAATAGATTACATATGTGACAATTCTCCGTACGTTCGTAATACACGTTCAGCGAAAGAAGTAACCATTATACTATAAATATAACGGTTATTTATAAGTAGGGTATACAAATATTATTCAAAAAAATATGTTAAACATATATTTGACTACAATAAAAAATAATTAGGGGAGGGCCGGGCAAAGTGGAACACCCGGGCAAAGCGGAACACCCCCCCGAAAAAAGTGAAATTTCTTTTTTCAGTGGAAAACTGAAGAATTCGATCATTTGACTCGGGACATGCGTTGAAAAAGTAATATTCACTGAAACGACTGATATTTCTAACATAGAAATGAAAATATATTTATTAATAAAAAAATAAATATTCAACGAAAATTTGTTTGAACAAACATTTCTTTTGCTGCAAAATGGAGATGTGAATGTCTGACGAGCATAAGAAAACTACTAACAATGCTGTAAACATGTTTGAATATTATTAATTGTTCATTAGACTGATGCAAAATGTTTTTTTTTATCTTCTTGCTCCTACTCGTGTCTTCTTTGGATATTGATGAAAAAAATCTCTGATAAAAAATGAGCTCAATTGCTCAATATTTAGAGGCGACTCTTTCGACTTTTATTGATGTTTTAATTGTTTAGAAATATTTTTTATTTAAAAACACCATTTTTTTAACTTCTTTGCTTCCTCTCATGTTTTCTTTCGATATCGATGAAAGAAAAATTCTGTTGAAAAATAATTATAAATAATTTTCGTGCGACCTAACCTGTTTTCTACCAGTATTGCTGAAATAACAGTCCCGTTAACAAATGAGCTTAATTCTTAAGATTTTGGAAATGCCCATTATGACTTTTATTTATTTATTTATTTACTCATAATAATTTCATTTGAGGGTACCCTCCCATCAAATTTTTTGAAGTAATCAATTTTTTTCTTCGATATTCTCCCTGTCATTAGTCTTGCTATAGCTCTGTCCCAAATAATTAATTTTTGTTCATCAATTTTTTTTATAAACAAACGAACGTAAAAAGTCCGGGATTTTCGCAACTCTATTTTTAAACCATTGTTAAAAATTGTGGAAATTTTTTTTCGTTTATGCTTCTTTTTGCGATAACCATCCTCAAATGGTTCAACTTTTTTCTTGGTACTTTTACGTCAGATTTGTCGAGTCGTCGTCTCTCGAGTTACGTATTTTTGTTTTTGGCGTTGTAAAGATGATGACAGAATACGTCGTGCATTTTTTTTATGACAAAAATTCAAAAAAAATGTTGTGTTTTTCAATAGATTTTGTGGGAGGATGCCCATAAAATAGTTTCAAAAATGGCATCAAATAATCATATTACAGTCGATACAGACCCCTGTGAAAATTGACGAATTAAGATAATTTTTTTCGCCACAATTTTTATACGATCAATCTCTAAAGGAAAACCTTTTTGCCCGAAAATAAAAAATCTAAAAATCGTGCGATTGAAAAAATAAAAATAAAAGTTGGGTGAGACACCTCTGAAAATAGAGCAATTGAGCTTATTTTTTAACAGAACTTGTTTTTCATCAATATCTAAAAAAAAACATGTACGAGAGGGAGCAAGAAAGTTAAAAAAAAACATAAAAAAATTAAAACATCAATAAACGTCAAGAGAGTCACCTCTAAATATTGAGCCGTATTGAGCTCATTTTTAAACAGATTTTTTTTCCTTTCATATCCAAAGAAAACACGAGCACGAGCAAGAAAATAAAAAAAATAAAACATTTTGCATCAGTCTAATGAACAATTAATAATTTTCAAACATGTTTACAGCACCGTTAGTAATGTTCTTATACTAGTGAAATATTCACATCTCCGTTTTGCAGCAAAATAAATTTTTGATCATACAAATTTTCGTTGAATATTCATTTTTTTATTAATAAATATATTTTAATTTTTATGTTAGAAATATCAGTCGTTTCAGTGAATACTACTTTTTATTATCGAATGATCGAATTTTTCAGTTTTCCACTGAAAATAGAAATTTCACTTTTTTCGGGGGGTGTTCCGCTTTGCCCGGGTGTTTCACTTTGCCCGGCCCTCCCCTACTTTAATTATGAAATATTGCATAAATACCAATAATCGATCACTCATAAATAAGTACAAAAGTTGTTTGTACCTTTCTCTAAATCAACGCGAACTTTATTCTGAAGAATGTTTTAACATGAATCGGTTTCAAAATTCGAGTAACGGCACAAAGAAGTGTATCAAGTAGTAATGGAATAAATAGAAGATTCGAGTCGAGAAACGGCTAGCTGTATAAATCTTGTAAATCAAAAGGGAACAAAAAGAGAGCAATAGGTGAGCAACGTTAGTGAAATGACGATGACAGGGTGGAGACAATTTAAGGGGGCCGATAGATGAGAGTGTAGAGTGTAAGCGATGGCCGAACGCAGCGAGAGTAGTCTAGCATCCATCATTCGTCGGAAGCCAGCCGGCACATTGCCGGAAGTGACGTCAACTCTGAAATATCGACTAATAATTTATACGCAGAGACGTTTCTAGCGCTCCCGTTGAGCGCAATTCGTGAGAAAGCTCTGCTCTGCTGTATATATATATATATATATGACGAAGGTATTCGTTTCTCCCCGTTTCTCCTTATAATTATAGGTAACTTGCAAAGACCATCAGAATTCTACGCACTTGTTATCCATGCACAAGCATGCCATCCAACATATTGTTGGAATGAAAAACGATAAACATATTCACGAATTGTCATTGGAAAAAATATACTAACAAGGATTTTTTATTTAGTAATAATCAACACCACGTACTTTTTTCTTGTAAAAAATGATATTATTATGACTCCGTATGGCGAGTACAATTAATAAATGGCCATTTAAGGGGTTTCGGTACTATTGTTTTCAAGCAAAGCGTCAACTTCATATAGCAATATTTCGTCGAAAACAAATAAAGAAAGCGTGTTTGTTCGGTCGATGGGGAGAAAACTCACCGTTTTCGTTGATGAATAAATGAATAATAATTAATAAACCATGTAGACTAATTATTTAATTTTTGGATACCGGAATTGCAATAGTATACTTAGTGGTTTGGCAGTTTTTCAATTAGTTTTTAATATTTTTTCTCAGTATTCCATTCGTAAAACTGTCGTTCACCAATGACCGTAGGCATCTCACCATGTTAAACAGTGTTTTTTGATATTTAATTTCACAAAAACGGTATAGATAATCGATTTAAAATTTGGACGACACATCCAGTATATATCAAAGAATATACTGTGTAAATTTGGAGTAAATGGTTCCATTTTGCCACTTGTACCGAAACTCCTTAAGGGCTACGAGGATTCGTGAATTAAACAAAAGAATATATATTCATTTCTCCCTGAATGATTCACATTCACGATTTTGCTGCCTTGACATACATTTTACGAATAGAAACTTACATCAAAATTTACATATACAGGCTTTATCTGCAACTATGTTTTGGGTTAAATTTAATTCAGAAAGTTGATAAATTTTTTGGAATTTCTAATTGTTTTCATTGAGACCTTTTGAGGCATGCCTGCACATTGAGGGTTAATAAATATAATCCAATTTAGATAAATTAAGTAGAGATTGGCTGTAAATCATTTATAAATGTTTTTAATTATTCAAAAAATTTTATTTTCTAATTTACAAATAGAAATTTGCACCTTATTTTTAAGAACTTCACACTGACATTGTTCAAAATGAAACCCATTTTAATTCCAATGTTAGAAATCACATTTAGTATGGTGATTGGCTGAAGCACTGTAATACCCTCTACGAAAATCTACCAACAAAATATCTATTAAATGCAACTAAACAACTCGGTGTAATTAACGAAAAATTTTAATATAACACATAAAATAATTAAATGTAGGGGAGGGTGTGAAAATTGACGAATTAAGGTTATTTTTGGCCAGAATTTTTACACAATCAATCTGTAAGGAAAACCTGGTACGTGCTCGAATATAAAAATTTTAAAAATCGTGCGATTGAAAAAATAAAAATAAAAGTTGGATGAGCCACCTCTAAAAATAGAGCTATTGTGTTTAATTTTTAACAGAAATTGTTTTCCATCAATATCTAAAAAAATATGCACGAGAGGGAGTAAGGAAGTTAAAAAAAAAACTTAAAAAAAAGTAAAACATTCAAAGTCGGGAGAGTCACCTCTGAATATCGAAAAATATTCAACTTATTTTTAAACAGATTTTTTTCATTAATATTCAAAGAAAACATGAGTAGGAGCAAGAAAATTAAAAAAAAAAAAATTGCATCAGTCTAATGAACAATTAATAATTTTCGAACATGCTTATACAGCACTGTTCGCAGTGTTCTTATGCTAGTCAGATATTTACACTTCCGTTTTGCAGCAAAAGAAATTTCTGATCATACAAATTTTCGTTGAAAATTTATTTTTTAAATTAATTAATATATTTTCATTTTCATGTTAGAAATATTAGTCGTCTCAATGAATACCATTTTTTCAACGCATGATCTGAGCGAAATGATCGAATTTTTCAGTTTTCCACTGAAAAAAGAAATTTCAATTTTTTGAGGGGGGGGGGGGGGGGTTCCTTGCATGACCCTATACTTTTGCTTCCTAGAATTCAAGGATTAATATTCAAATCAAGGACGCATATTCATTCAAGCAGGATTTATACTATAAATAAAGTTATAAACTTTGTTTCATTTTCCTCTCTATTTTGCTTCGCTCCATTTACACGAAACGTTGACAATTTGGTAGTAGTAGGTTTTAATTGAGCTGGATCGACGCATTAGTACTATATTGTATGCATGAAACTATGTGAGAATAATGAAAGGATGTAGAAAAAGCTCATGGGGTTGCAAGCAAAGGCAACAGCCGTGAACACAGTGTAAACCTCTTCGCACACGGTGGCAGTTTTTGTGTGCAAGGGGCTATACTTACTTAAGTGTATTCGCGCGAGAGCATGTTAATGTAATGAACAGCTCGGAATTACAATTACGAATAAATTGTTTACACGTGTATTAGGGTGGTTCAAAAAAAATCGATATTTTTTTTTTTTGATTTACCGTGTCCTGAACGCTGATGTGTCGTGAAAAAAAAAGCCTTGCCCAAGGAAGGCTCTGTAGCCCAAAATTAAAAGGTGGCGCAAGCCATTTTTGTATTTTTTTCACGATTAGATGAGAAAAATCAGTTTTATCATAGACAATTAATAATGTAAAATACACATATCCGTTCAACAATATTTCCTTTTCGCATATAAGAATATAGAGGTAAAAAAAAAATATTTTGGCAGGATATTAATCTTCCGTTTCCATTATCGTTGACAGATAATTTTTTTTTTCGCAAGACGGGTATTTTTTTCGGTGGTCTTGGACAACTTGTACTAGATACTGTACTTAGGTTTCGTCTTTTGTTAAATAACCATTAAATTGCTCGATCAAAGCTACTCCGCGCTCCGCCGCATCATTCACTGCTCTGATATTATTGCATATGATCCGGCAGTATTGATAAGAATCACTGGTGGCCCATAGACTTGTGTTTAAATCAAGGAAATCACGTGGGAGTTCGAATTTATCAAATAAAGTAAATGATTGTTTTGTAGCAAAATCACTAAGATCTTTTGCACGCAATGAATGAAAAGCATTCTTAGTAATTTGAACTTTTTTCGTGTTTCGGTTTGAACTTTCAACTTGTTTTGCTGACTGCACAATTTTTGTTTTCATTTCTAATGATACCGAGTCATCAAAGAGAGACAGCAAAACAAGTTCTTCGGACAAATACCACAAATGAGCACGAAATTTCGTAGCCGCTGCTTGATATATTTTCTTATCTATTTCTTGACAAAAGACCAAGTCCTTAATGAATTCCAAATCTCGATTCGGAGCTTTTACAGCACTCGGAGCGTTGAACCATGCTTTCAGGTAAACCATTACTAAAAAGTAACAGATTCGGGGCAGCTTAATTCATAAGACAAAGTGACCTGCCTGAACAAAACATACAGCGCCGTACCGCGATTTCAATAATTCCTTGTGCAGACCACGTTGAAAAAAAGGTTGAGCAAGAATACTAGTTCCTATATGTTATTACGCGATACTGATGAAATCATTCATTTTAGAATATGAGATATCTTCATTATAATGATGTTCGCTATAATGGCAAGTTCGACACTACAATTTATTTAGATTCAAACACATTTCAATACCCTGAGAAATTTATCAACGATACCATTGTTTTTTTATTGATCAATTTTTTACGCAGACATAAATATATTTTTTGTTCAAATCTACTTGAAACAAATCGAAAAAAGCTTTCTATACTTTTCATTGTTATTTACAGAAAATGTATTTGAAGAGTATGCATATTCACCGACATATTTCACACTCGGTACACAATCACAGCGACAGAAAATACACTTTGGACGACAAACAAATACTTGGATTCAATATCTAAAGACATACAATGGTTCTTCTACATCCAAATATAATTAGATATAAAACTCAGATATTTTTTAATAATTATGCATATTTGATGTTATTAATTTTCTACGGAAACTTGATTTTTTCTCATATAATTGCGAAAGAAAACACAAAAATGGATTGCGCCACCTTTTAATTTTGTGCTACTGGGCGTTCCTTTCGCGAGGCTTTTTGTTTCACGATATATCAACGTTCAGGACACGGTAAATGAAAAAAAAAAAATATCGATTTTTTTTGAACCACCCTAACGTGTATATGTTTACACCAAAAAACATAAGCAAACACTTTTATTCATTCGACGTGGATAATGACCGACTTATACATATGGGTGGGGGATAATATGTAGAACAACCAAATCGTAGAACGGTTAATATTTCAAAATTTTAGAATTCGTAATATTAAAGTAATGAAAAATAAGTAAATCGAAATTTTGATATTTCTCCTTTCAACGACAAATTGAAGTTTTCACATAGGTGCTGCTGGACAACTCAGTATATTTATCTCTTGGTTCTACTTTTGCTCCTTTTCTCACAGCACTTCGTAAAACTGTCGCAAGAAAACGGTCCCGTGCATTTCACTTTGTCCGCAGCTACTTTTAATGTACAATATGAAAGCTTTACAGCTCTACTTTGAAACTCTATGAATTTAGGATATACATAGATTTTTTGAGAAGCAAAAAGACATAACTTACATTTTATGATATCAAGATTTGCTCCAGCTGTCACATTTTTCATTTATAACAGCACGGGTAAGATTCAAATTTAAACTTTTCACTTCGCTGTAAAAAGATATTAATTCATCGTCTTAGGGATTATTTTCAAACGTCTAAAACTAAAACTGAAAGTCCATAACTTTGATTTTAATAAAATATATGAAATCTCAATTGGAATAGCAGAAATACGAGTTGTGAAACATTTATTTGTATTATTTTTTGGCTTGTCTACGTGGAATACAATTACATTAACTTTTGATATTAATATATTATTTAAAAAAAGAAACGTGGATAAACGTGGACTCCCATCCAAAGAATTTCCTAGACCCTAAAAGATTACGGCGGTACTTTGGCGAAAGAGAAAAAGGTACCGTACCATGAGAGCATCATGACAGTGGTGATTAGGCTTGATTTGTTTCAATTTTGTTTCACTTTCAAGATTTTTCGGAAAAGGCACTGCATACGACTACGATTGAACATCACTTAGAAGTAAGTCCCTTTCACTGATCAATTATTATTCCTATTGTCATCTTCGATATTGCTGTAAATAAACGATAAATAAAAAAACTCCGTACATTGGTGGAAATCGGGAATAGAGAAACAGTAAGTAAAAAATAAAAATATAAAAATAGGAAGATAGAGAGTGAACCACACGTTCGACCCCACTCAATATTCCATATTTCTTATGACAATTTCTCTCGGAAAATTTATAGACTTTCCTTCCTGGAAAAGCCTTTCGCAAGCGCGAGCAACCGACATGGGTTTCACGAGCACTTATACATATATATATATATATATATATATATATAGTTAAATACGTTACAGTACGAAAGAATGACTATGTATACATACGTACAGAAGGCCCTACATAAGCTGAATGGTAGAATTTTCGCGGTCCCCGCAATCTTTCCTGTAGAACCCGGAGGACGAGGAGGAACTGGTGAAAAAAAGAGGACGAAGAAGCGAGATTATGTGCGAGCGAATGGAAAGCTTCCACTCTCCCGGCAATACTTTGCACAGGGTGATAAAAGAGAAATAAAGAGAAAGAGAGAGAGAGAGAAAGAGAGAGAGAGAGAGAGAGCCCAAGTGATAAAGAGTCAAAAAAGCCAAAATAAATGAGAGATTGCTGGTTCGTTGGGAAAGCTGAGTGAATTTCTCTACCCAAGAAATATCGAGGTACGTCCAGGGTTTTTTTAATGCCCATGCATCCAGATTTCATATATTTGAATACATTTTTTTCCTACAAATACTTCCAAAAATCCAAATTGAACAAAAATCTACATTTATTCTCCGGAATATATCAACTAGGGAAATATTTATCTTCTAATGAATTTGTCACAAGTTGTTGGAATGTACGAAACGATAATTTTAGATGAGCTTAACTGGCAAAGTTTTTTCATACCGGGAATATCATAAAGTCGCGCTTTCATAATAACGGAAAATGAAGAAATATATAACATGATTAATTATGCTCGAAATTCTGCGAAAAGTTTTTTTTCGTACAGGGGAAAACGTATTTTCGTATGAATTGATTGAAGTCGAATAAAAGGTTTATGAGATCGATACTGAATTAATGGAATAAACATAATTTGAATAAATACAGGAAATCAGAGAATAAAAAATAACTAACTTGAATTGACAATATTGCGAAAAATGAAGATAGATTCTCAACACTCACTTAGCGAGCCCAGATGATTTTAACTAAGCTCGTCACTAAGAGCTGAAAACGTAACTTTGTCATACTTAGTATTCGAACAGCACGCGTGCTACACAATTTCGCACTTTGGATTTCGAGTGGTTCGTTACGGGAAAAATGTGAAGTGATAAAGAAACACGATAAAATATAAAAGCAGGATAAGATGGACACGCGAATTCATTTACACTGTACACCCCTCGCAATTATACCTTTATTCAGATGTTTCTTTCCATTGCCTCGTCTCTCTCATTCCAGAGGATGTGTATTTTTAGTTCACGTATACATCGCTGCAGAAACGAGGATAAATATGTCATGCTGTGCCGAGCGTTAGTTGACTTATTATCTCGCGGAATGAAACACAAAATTCGAGAGGTTCGACGATTAATCAACGATGAGATGACCACCGTTCGCCGTCTCGTTTTTTTTTCCAAAAAATGCGGCTATTAAAAGAAAAAAATTGACAAGATTTAATTATATCCAAAATACAGCAGTAAAGCCTCCGCGTGTCGGCACAAATTAAAATTATGCAAAGCAGGTAGAACACGATTAAGTATCTTTGATGTTTCCTCGTGGTAGATTCAATTACTAATCAAAAGCTAAATTATAAGCCTCTGCGGGTGAAATAATTCTGCGGATCACACTTTACGGAGATCTAATCGATACATATTAATTATATCGTTCCCCATAGAGTTTCGTCGCTTTAAATCGAGTATGTTTATCGTATACGCTAAAAAAAAATTGTTATCCAAACAAAACATATTTAGATGCTGCAATATTTAATCAATACAGCAGGGCATTTGTCAATTGACATTAAGGCCTTACATACGTCCAGAATTTTCAAAATATCGATTTTTTTTTTTACAGATTATTATTCTCTATAGTTTTAGGCGTATTTCTGTGTAAGTCGATTGTACAAATTCCCCATAGATCGAAAGTTATTATAGAAAACGTGACTGCCCAACGAGAGTCTGATGCGCGCAGGTAGATGTCTCGAGCGAAACGCACTTGAAACTTTAAATGCATTTTTCTCAAAACTACTTTTTCTGGCACGGTTTGCATGATAACTCATACAGTTTTTAATATTTTTTGATGCTTTTTTTTTTAATATTCGAAATTGTTTTCTCTATAAGCTGTCGAGTCGGATTTTTGATGTTGTGATTAAAAAATTTTATAAACATAATTAAAGTGTGACATTTATGACACAAAATGCACACTTTTTTTCAAACTGCCGTAAATTGCCAAAATTTTTTGAATTTCAAAAATCCGGCTCGACAGACTATAACTACAACTTTATTCTACAAGAATTTTTTTACGTTTTGCAGATCCATCAGCATTTCAAGAAGAAATAATGCAGACCGTGGAGCAACTTTTTTTTCATAGTGCTTCGGGTAACGTGATTTTTTATGTTGTAATTTTTGAAAAAAAAATGAAATAAATTTTTTTATAAAGTTTAAATACTAATAAACAATGTGTAAAAATTATTTTTATTAATTTCTATTGCTATCTCTTCTAAAAACAGTTTTTCTTTTAGCGCGTTTTAGGCGCTGTATGTACGTATGTAAGGCGTTAAGTCGAGTTTATTCAAGAAAATTTTCAATGTTGGTTGAACAGATTTTTGAACTATTTCGTTAAGTTGATAGGACTATCGATCTGTGGTTATTTTAAAAAAAATCTTGTCAAAAACAACGTTATATTTGTTTCGACCACTTCACGAAGCCGAAGTACGTCTTTGGATAGGACAGTAAAATGTTTTTTTGTTTTGAATGTAATCGATTGGACGAATGGACCGTGTTTGCGTTAAATGAAATGCCGACCATTTCATGATTTACTTATTACAAACAACCAAGTGCCTTTGCAAAGCAGTCTAAATCTGTATTAAACGAACCAAATCTTTGGTCAAATGGAACCAATTAATAGTTGACAACGGCTGATGGTATACCTGAGTATGCAGATATTTCAACTAAATGTCACTTTTCATAGGAAAATAATTAACAAAAAACACTAATCAATTGTTGGAAAGTTACATTGTTGACAAGGTACGTCAACTATTTTAAGATTGTAATCAGTCAAACTGATAATCACTGTCCAGATGGTATGTATTTATTTGAAATGAACAACTCGATGACTCATAAATATTAAGCAAATTCAACCGTATCATTTGTTTGTTGAATGTATGTCTAGCTTTAATATACAGTGATTTCAGTCCATTCGACGTTGCGATGTTTGGTCCTTTAAAATCATATGGGTGCGAAAAAAGTTCTAAAGTTTGTGCAATTAACTGTGAAAGATTGTTATGTCAAGCAGTGAACTCGCTGTTGTCAATATGAGTCCGCATTACTATATTAACTGGAAACGCACATTCGTTCTAGAGCTTACAATTTGGCTGGTAGGTGGCGACGAACCCCTGTCGTTCGCGGCCATGAATAACCTGCCCGATGGTTGTATTTTCCAGTCACGGTTTCAACTCAAATATATTCTATCAGGTCCCTGACTAGACCGTCTTTCTGATTCAGAAAGACGGTAATAGCAGTGTACTCAGAAATTCTAAGTACCCTGCTTTGTCTTTAAACCCTGATATGGTTATTAATTTTATGAATTTGATCCAACTTTTGAGATTTTTTTTTATCCTACTGTATTTTTTTTCCTACTGTATTATTTTTTTTAATCCTACTGTATTATTGTTGTCATTGCTAATAGAAAAAATTTCGCGTTCACAATAAACTCCTATTTTTTCGAAGCAACCAGCAATATTTTTCAAAAATCCAATATTATCTCGAAGTAAGGCGGCCACTACACTCAACTAACTGGATTTAAGACGAAGTTAATAAAGAATTTTATTAGTTCAACAACGTACTATTGTACTCTTTTCGTCACGACATGCATCCTTAGTTATGCAAGAAATATTAAATTAGTGTCAATATTTTCATGTATCAGATCCAACCGTAATTAATTTGGTCAAATAAACTATATGTATAGATCAATCGCATATTTTGTTGTTATATCATATTGTTAACTTGTGACAGACATTTTTATATTACTTTAATGAATATGATTTCATCGGTCTTCGTACGAGATATCGGTTTAATCAAATGAGCCCGTAGAAACAAAAAAAGATTTTGTTTACATTGGCGAATTTTATTAAGAGCAAACTAAACCTTTTTTCAACAATTTAACAAAATATTATATATATATATATATATATATATATATATATATATATATACATATATATATATATAAAATGGAACGTATCCGACCATAGAATTTTGTTGAACGAAGTGATTTTTGATTGCTTAAATAAAATTTGTTTTTACGTATACACAATCCATCCTTTTTTCGATGAATTCATGAGCTAAATCAACAAAGAAATTCTCCATTGGAATACTTGCGATGAGAGTGGCTTTAAATTACATTCGCTTATCGTGGGTATTCATTGACGAATTTCAGGAATGCAGTAGTATCTCTATAAGTTGAATCTTATAGAAAACGATAAAAAAATTTGAGCTGTAGAAAGTTTTGCATCACAAATATTATTGAAAGAAGAATTGACATTCTTGTCGACTCATAGAGAATTTCGATTTATCGACGTTCAACTAATAAAATTTCTACTATTTGTTACAGGTGTTAAAATAGAAACTCAAATCAATTGATATGGTAATATTTTTCATATTCACAAACACAATTTATATTTAATCAAACTTTAAAGCACGTTTGAATATTACATAAACAAATGATCGATAAAAATGAGAAAGACAGTTTTATCAGTACATTGTATTTCTGAAATTTATCTGATATGTATTTTTGGTACATGTGAAAAAATAAAAGGTACACTAAAGAAAAAATTGTATAAACCACTCTTGAATTCACTGAAATCGCAACAATTTTTTAATAATAATTAATTAATTTTTTACGCTTTTCGAATACAATTAAATAATATTTAACTTTAAATAGTTCATAATATCATTTCTAATGAAGTGTGAATTACAAAAGGGAATTGAGACTAATTTATTTCCGAAATGTCGCAGTAAGTATTCAAAAATTCGGAAAATATCTCCAATTAGTAAAATGTGAGTAACAAGTTTTTCTCAATGAATATTTCACGTCATAATTCTTGAACCACGAATTTCGCTGTAGCTTCAAGCTCGTCAATGGATTCAGAATTTTATTTTAATCAAATATAATTAATACCTTAAGAAATTTTATTTCGGATGCTAAATGCTGCATCGAATATCTTCAAAAGAAAAAAAGGAAAAATGCAAGTAGTGTCGATTAGATTCTGCCATCGTCAAGGGAAAAGCGAATTATCGTCGTCGAACGAGAAATATATTTATCTATATCTATATCTTGTCTATATATATATATAAATCTGTTAGCGAAAAAATGTATGGCCGCTTTTCAATCGAGAACCACTGAATCGATTTCGATGAATCTTTCACAGGAAGCAAATTCATGATTCATATTAGGTTGTAGGCTGTATAAAATTCCGGTATATTGTTTTTTAAGGAAATGTGAAAAAAGTTCAAATTTTTTATTCAATGTTCAACTTTCAAAACTCATAAGTAATTAAAAAAATATAGATAAACAAAAAAACGAATTACCAATTCAAAGATAATTCAAAAACGAAGAGAATGAGCGGTGGCTGAAGTTCCAATTTTGAACAGAAAAAAAGTTACAGCTATTTTATTGAAGTGATGAAAAATTTGAACATTGACCATCTTTTATTGGAGTATTTTATTTGAAAAAACTTAAAAATTATGTTTAAAATGTAAAGTGAACTTCAATTTTTTTTACCAAATTAAAAAAACATCAAGTTTCTATTTATTCGTGGTTCTTTTATGCGTTGTATCTTCTCAGAACTACTGTACGTTTTAAATAATCTAATAATGTTATAAGTATTGATAGTTAACTACAAAGACTGAATTTGTTTGAACAATTCTTAGATCAATATTTCATAACGCATTTTTAGTCCCGATATTGGCAGGGTGCACGAAAATACTAATACTATTCAATTATCAGTGTGTTACATATTCATGCATACTGTCAGCGCCACCTAAAATCATGCTCCGCATTTTTTCAGGCTTAACGTATACGCAATACACACTTATTTTTAAAGTAGTATATGTACGTGCACCCAGCCAATAGTCGCGATACAGTAGCTCGAAATTTGATCATTTATCCATTTTTAGCCGAAATCAGAAAAAAATCGCTAGAGCGACCTTTAAAATTTTTATTAATGATCCAATTCTTGAGAGAATCACTTTTTGATCAAATTTTACCATACATTGCTGCAACACCGAAAAAAATGAGAATGGCGTTTGGGAATTGCCGAAAACTTCAACCGGCCACTCGGAATTGTGGCAATGAGGGAGCAGTGCATGAGACACGTGGTCTTTTTTATCCGCTCATATTTCCCTTAAATATTTATATTTTTGAAATCTCAACCACGGAATTTAATAACCAAACTCCAATAAAAACGTTGCAAAAAAGAAAATGTATGTATGTTGTTTCGGTTCTTCACAAATGTCATTTGAATTTTATCCCATTTTCAACCTATTTTCGCTACCTGGTCCCCTTAAGCTTATGATGTTCATGTTGACTTTATACGATGAATGAATAGATGTTTCTATTTAAAAAAATTCCCCTACATGTTGGAGATTTACTTTGTATAAAAGACGAACTTTTTCGTTTCTTAAATCAAAACGACTCAAGTTTTTTAGTACAGTCTTTCTTGCTACGAAGCAAAATGCATTTGTGTAAGTTAGTTAACAAATAAATTTTGAAATATGGCGATTTTATTGAATCAATATTTTTATGGGAATACTTTGTTCTGTTAAAAAAAATCATTATTATTTATCTCATTATCATAAACGCATTCCAAATTTATTTAAATTAAAAAAATTATATTTGCTGCAAATAGTTAATTTTCATGATAATGTCAATTTTTTCATTTATTTCTTTTTTCCACTTTTTACCCACTTATAATTGAATATTTTAATAACTAAACCTACTTCGTTGAAACCATATTGATGATTGTTATTTGTTTTTAGCATTTGTTATCGGTATCATCACATTGTACATGCCAACGAAATTATATATGGAGATCTAACACCCGGAAATATAGAAATTTTTTTATTAAAAGAAGAAAGGGAACAAAATGAATAATTCGTCGTGGATCTGGCGAGAAATTTCTCATCCGACTATTTTCAGATACATTTTGAGTTGAAGGAAACATCATTGTTATTTGTTCCATTCATTGTCAAACAACTTTTTTTTCTACATTAGAAAGTGACTGGAAATCATCTCAACCCTCGAATTAAGGCGAGAAACCAGTTTAGGAGACCGAAATTTTGGTGTTTTTCGTGAATTTTTTTAACAGGGATGGAATAATCAGAGTTTGTTTAAATTTGGAGGATATTTTATTCATGTTTTGAAGTATACATAGTAATTTTTTCGTCATTTCCGCAGGAAATAGTGGAGTTAGAAACTGCTGTCCATGGACGATCGCCATCCGAGTTTTTTGCTGGTGGGCATTCCTGAAGTCACAATTTTTATCTGTAATCATTACAATTTTTTTTTTCGTTAACAACATATTTTCTAAGAATATGAACCTAATTGTGATCAAAAAAGTTGAAAATTGCATATTTTTGAGATGTTTGAACACAATGTCATATTTTTGTACCATGTTTTTCACCTTTTTTGCATTAAAAAAAATATTTTTAATAATAATATCATCCTAGAGTTAGGTTTATATAGATTGTAATTGAATAGAGAATATTTACACAAATTTTTAGCATAATTGGTCAATAAATTTTTGAGCTAGAATGCCCACCAGTTGAAAAAAAGTCGTTTCGAGAAAAACGCGTTTGAAAAAAATGTAGCGGAAACGAGAAATTGAAGGCAGTAATTAATTATATAAACTGCTCACCGGTTAATCAGCTATTCCAGCACCATATAGCAACCCCTCTTCTTCTTCAAACGCATCATTTCGGGTTTGTATCTCCTCTTGACGAACTTTCCGAGCTTCCTTGGTCTCCAACGAGCTGCGCCTATTCTCTCTTTTCATGCGCTGCTCATCCATGTTCCCGGCAAAATTGAAGCTCTGCGAGTCAACTACGAGTTTTAATTCATTCATCAGCATTAGAAGGACTGAATTTCCTTCATTAAATAACGCAGTAGCCAAGAATGCTGCAACCTCGACTGTTTTCAGGCCAGCATGTAGGTGCTTTGGAGCCAATCGCCAAACGGTCGAATTGAAACTTTCATTAGCGTTCTGCGTATGACCGCTTAAACATCTCGTCAGCAAATCGTCTCTCGATAAATATTTGTACATTGGAAGAATTTCTTTTTGAATGTCGGGGTGTAATGAGGCAGGGTGCGCTTCAGGCTCCGTTCCAAGTGCTTTAGCTTGCTGCCACTTGCACCAGCTGTCTTCTCCCTCTGGACAGTTGTCGTGTTGTGGATTGTCGTCTGTGGATATCATATGCTGAAAAGTTTCCATTATGGCCTCTTCATGTCTTCGATGCTGTTTACATTTCTTCGAATCGCTAAGCCATAATACGTGCTTAACTTTTTCACTAAAGCCTCTGTCAACTTTCCTTTTCCGCCCAGTTTTTTAGTTTTCCTGATGTTTCGGAGCCGAGTTCCCATCCTTTTCTGAACATGGCCTATGCATTCACTTTTGACAACTGTCAGTTCAACACCATAGGGATTTAAATTAACAACTGCTGTGAATGTTTTCGAATCTCCATCACCTATCTAATTGCCGTATTTTACACCATATAGTTCCTCCGATCTCGCGCCGAACCGACGGGCGGTCACTTAAGTACTCATAGCATCGGAACTAATCGCAATTGTACTTTGAAATTTTGGCAACATATTCTTGAATAGTTTTACTAACAATTTATGAAATAAAAAAAGTCGATTTTTTGACCCGTCTAAACTGGTTTCCGGCCTTAATTCATCCTTAAGCACTTTCATCCCCATGTCTATGTTGTCTTATGGAGCTCGAGGACAGACCAGGAAAAAATTATCTAACAAGGAACACTACTTTAGTGTCCGCCTCCAATTTTCTTGAAACTCCTGTATGTGAAAGAGCGTTGGAAACTAAGAGACACGTATTTTTTTTCTATCGGCGGAAAAACGGGTTTAAGGGGTGAAACCACCCTTCAAAATAAGACATGTTAAGGGGTGGTTTTGCAGTTTCTCCAACAAGCACTCAACCGATTTCGATAAAACAAAAACCAAAATGTTTCTTATCCAAAGCGATGAAAAGTCCACCACGCGAACGAAAAAAAAAGTCAGGGGGTGAACCATCCCTACATTTATCTGTTTCTCACCCTACATTAAAAAGGGGCGAATATAATGGAATGGAAGGGGTTCTATTTCCATAAAAACATCAAAATAAAGTTCACATGTTTTCGTATTCTTGAAAAATAGCAACCTTAAGGGGGTGGACTACCCCTTATTTGAATTTTCCAATTGCCGTTGCCTTTTCCCTGTTTTATATGTTTTTGCGGATTCAAAATATCACGACAGCTCCGAATCAACGTTTTCTCATGTTGCGAAATTAATACAACACCCTGACAGCATGAACCACCCCCTCTCGATTTTCCTCTTTATTCGCGATTTAAAAATTTTTCCATCTGTTTTGTTCAATCTGCTTCCCCTTCATCGACGTTACGTATTTAATCATTTTAAGCACGTATGCATATTTGCATTAACTTCAATAGAGACGGGGGGGGGGGGGGGGGAGGCAGAGAGATGCCACTACTACTATTCTGATGATAATGGGAAAATTGTAATCTATGCGTAAAACTAATAGGTATTGTGCTGATCTACAATTAGTGTCCCTACAAGGCACTGTTATTAATCTTAAAAAAAACAGAGGCATAGAGATGTGATCACGGTGTTTATACTAAATAAGAATGCTATCAAGTAGTCATGATCACCCGATATTCTTGGCATTCTAATACCCGCGATATAAAAAAAAATAGAGGCGTAAATATGTAATCATGGTGTTTGCACTCGATTAGAATGTTATTAAGTAGTCATGATCACCTGATGTTTTTGGCATTCTAATACCCGGGGTATTAGTCATGATGAATATTAGTCATCGCCTTTCAAAGCGCTCAAGTGTGGTTATATTAGATAAAACCGTTATCAGGTTTTGCAAGATAAATGAATATTTTTCTGTTTTGATACTTGCTTTAAAAGACGGTTACCATTCGCATTGTACTAGTACATATTTAAGCGAGCTTTGAATTGAGTTTCCATTTCTGTGCTCTCGGTGTGCTGTGCATAACATTTTTACCAGCATGAAAGTTAATCCAATCAACGTTATTAAACTGTTACTGACTACATTTGAGGCTATGAATATTGCATAATCTCGAGATGAAGGAAAATTTTGAAAAAATTTAAATTGATTCTATGCAAGATTACAATGGAGTTGAGATGATACAGAAAGAGACTCTAGATTTCCAAGAACCGTTTAAAAAGTACGAAGCAAATGCTGTTGAAGATACGATATGGCAAAAAGATGATGAAGATGTCGATTCCGACGTTTGTTCGAGTGACGATGAGCTGAGCTATGATTACAAAAAAAAAGCTGTGGAATACGGGAGATCTGGTAAAAAAAAGAATTACAGTATCGAAACCGTCAAGCAAAAATACAAATCTGTCAAATCCACACGCCAGTTACGATGCTGGGCACATCAACTGAACACAGGTGGTACTTATAAAGAAAAACTAGCTCGAATTTCTGAATATACATTGCGGAATATAAAAATGATATTGACCTTCAAAAGTGGGCTCTACAGGCACATAAAGAAATAGGCGATGAAGATATACGATTTAGAGCCTCTAATGAATGGCTATGGAAATTCAAGAAATTGCGTCGCATTGTTTCTAGAAAAATAAATAAATTTGTAACGAGAAAAACTGTGGAGGAACAGCGTTTCTACAGAAAAATGGAGAAAAATTTGTTCAAGATGTTAAATCACTAATTGAAAAGCATGGATCAAGTAATGTATACAATTCTGGGTTAATTCTTCTTGATCAATTGTTAATATGTGTTTAAGCTCGTATTAAAAATATGCTTGTACATAGGCGAGACAAATCGCTATTTGTGGAACTTATTCAGACATAACAATTGGAATCATAGTGAATAAGAAGTAGCTCTTCCCTCTTCCCCTCCCCCCGTCCCGATTGAGATTAACGCAAATATGCATACGTGCTTAAAACCATTAAATTCGTAACGTCGATGAAGGGGAAGCAGATTGAACAAAATAGATGGAGAAATTTTTTAATCGCGAATAAACAGGAAAATCGAGAGGGGGTGGTTCACCCTGTCAGGGTGTTGTATTAATTTCGCAACATGAGAAAACGTTGATTCGGAGCTGTCGTGATATTTTGAATCCGCAAAAACATATAAAACAGGGAAAAGGCAACGGCAATTGGAAAATTCAAATAAGGGGTAGTCCACCCCCTTAAGGTTGCTATTTTTCAAGAATACGAAAACATGTGAACTTTATTTTGATGTTTTTATGGAAATAGAACCCCTTCCATTCCATTATATTCGCCCCTTTTTAATGTAGGGTGAGAAACAGATAAATGTAGGGATGGTTCACCCCCTGACTTTTTTTTTCGTTCGCGTGGTGGACTTTTCATCGCTTTGGATAAGAAACATTTTGGTTTTTGTTTTATCGAAATCGGTTGAGTGCTTGTTGGAGAAACTGCAAAACCACCCCTTAACATGTCTTATTTTGAAGGGTGGTTTCACCCCTTAAAACCGTTTTTCCGCCGATAAAAAAAATACATGTCTCTTAGTTTCCAATGCTCTTTCACATACAGGAGTTTCAAGAAAATCGGAGGCGGACACCAAAGTAGTATTCCTTGTAAGTGCAATTGGACTTCCGGAAAATAAAATTAAAATGGCAGAAGTGGGTTATGAGAATTTCTTGGAAAAATTGACTATAAGTAAACTGCAATACTATGAATTTTATTTTGATTTTTTTTTTATTTCATATAAAATGAATTTTTTAACTTATTCAGAAAATTTTTGCAAAAATATGATGTGCGCATAAAAACAAAAAATATTCATTTAATATAATTTCACGTTGGACCCCTCATTTCGTGATATGAGCACAAAAGTGTTCAATTCGGAAATCGAGCCTATTGAAGTCACTGATGGATTTATAGACGACGAAAAAATTAGCGAATGGATCGCTGCTCAAACAAACAAAAGAATTAAGAGAGATTTTCGACCACGTAAGTTTATTAATTTATTAATCACAATTATTTTTATTATAATAATTGAAATAATGATTTTCTATTGAACCAAACTATTAATATAAAAGTACTTAATTTTTCAACAATATTCAAATTACCCAAAGGGCATTGCCTAATAAGCTCATTAAAATTTCGACCGGCAAATTTCTACGACACTTGGCCTGTCGTATTGATGTTTTGAAAAAAACATTTCTCAAAATTTCAGCTCACTAAACCAATTATTTTGAAAGTAATTCAAAAGACTGTGTTTTAGAAATTCGTGAGGGGCAATTACAGAGTATTTAATTGACTAAACCCTTTAATAGTAAATTAAGTACAAAATGTTTATACGCCCGAAATAACAATTTCGTAAAATTTAATTAAAACATGATATAATAATGATTAATTTTTTAATCAAAATATTTTATTATTGTTTCAGAAGAAATTGGTTGTGATACGAATATCGTTTTCATAAACACTGTCAACCATAAGGGAACTTGGAAGGTAGGATTCGACAGCTCTCGTACCGCACTTCGTTCTTTCTATTCGTTTCGAGTCAATGCAGTGAAAGTACCGACTATGCATATAGTTGGTCGTTTTTAGTATGGTCGGATTAACGACCTCAGAGCAAGTTTCATCGAATTTCTTTACAAGGTGAATTATTTCTATTTCCGAATACACAATTATTATTTGAAATGTTCCTGCTTATACTTTGCGGATTTTTAGGAGCTCATCCCTTCCTTTAACCCCACTTTTTACCCACTTAATTAACTTCCATGCTATTGTTAGCATCCCCAAGAGTATTACCCACAGTCTTTCCTAATGCCTATATCCCATTTGCAAGAGGGCCTATGGAAACTGTGGCAAACCCTGCCGACACAGGTAGTTGTATTTTTACTGAGTTTCGGATGGTTAACACCATTGGATACTCAGAAAAACTGTCCTCCGCTTAGCGACAGATGCACGAACTGGTGCGTGGCTAAGCGGTCACCCATCTAAGTACTGGCTTTGTCCGAAGTAGCTTAACTTGGGAGATCGCCATAGCGACGTACATACGTGCATAGCCGATCGCATACCCATCGCTGTCGGTATTTACCTTGAACTACTTTTCAGTTATTTCTTTCTTTTCCTTCAGTTTTCAAACTTTATTAAGAATAAAATTTCAAAGGCGTAATATTTCTAAACAACATTTTTCGCCACCTCGCCCACAGAGCGATAGTGAAAACAATGCGATGAGCATGTTCATAATAATTGAAAACGCGATAGACGATATGGAATGGAAGAACATGATATCAAAACTTAAAGGCATGGACCTGATGAGACTTTTAAACAGTACAGAGAAAGAAATCGAGGTTTATCTCCCGAAATTCAAAATCGTAAATACAGCGAGTCGCGAAGGTTCGTTTGACTCGGTTAGTATTTTTTGTCTTACTATTTTGTTAAATTGAAAGAACGAGGGTTTTTTTAATGGGTAATTTTTTCGGCAAATTTCCAGACAGGTCCTGTCGTTCAATAAGACAGATATTTCCGGAATTTTTAAGTCACCTAAATCATCAATTCTCAGCTATTCTATGTCGAAGGCAATGATACAAGTCGACGAAGAGGACCGCTCAGATGAGTCGTGAGTTGAAATTCGTTGTTCATTTATTTACAGCTTTTTTATTTGGAAAATATATCATAAAAAACACATTTAGGTTATTTATTGTGATATTAAATACACTGTAAAAAATTTCCGTATAAAAATTAATACACATGTATAGGAAGCTTTTATGCGGATACCGTATATGAAAATTCAGATACGCTGAGGAAAATTGAGGGACCCGGTATTTTAATGATACGAGCATTGTTCAGTAAAATTAATATACTTGTGTATTTGAAAAATCATATACATGTAAGAAATGTTGACCTTGTGCATATTAAAAACACGAAACATCTACTAATATTACTATACAGGTATATTAATGTTCATGTTACCAGCATAGTAATTTTCAGATTCAAGATTACTAAATTTCAGGCACCGTATAACGTTTTCGCATTACATATGTCTACGATATTTCTAGAGATGTATCATAAAATTTGGTGATCCTTTTTGAATATTAATATACGAATGAATATTAAATAAATTCAGCTATTATGAGTTTTTAAGGGGAATATATTAATTGGTGTACTGTTGTGTTCGATTTTTTAAAGTTGAAGGTCGAAATCATGAAGACATCTCAAGAAATTAGTTAGAGTGACTTATCACCACTTGATGCCGTGGCAATCAAGTCGAGCAATTGTCCCCGCAAATTTTTTTATTATAATCTCAACATCTTGTGTTAAGTTTGGTGTTTACCATTTTCATGTTTTACACAATTTTCTTAGATTCGAGTGACTTGTATATATCCTCGTCCGAAGCACGTGCCTCCTATGAGAAATGCGACGCTGTGCGCCACGCGGTGGCCAGAGCGCGAAGCACGGTGCCCACAAAGCGTTACGAATTTCCTACACTTGTGTATTAATTTTAATATTGAGATTCTTATAATTAATACATCGGTAAATGAATTTTAATACACGGATTTTTTTTTTTTATACTGCAGGGTATATTAATTTTCATTCCCATTTTTATACCGTATTTTTAAGAGATAGAGTTATGATGGGAAATAACATGTATCGTATTATTAACATTCATGTGTATCTTATTTTTAGTCAACTGTCAAGAAAAGTTAAGATCATACTGTAATTTTAATACATTGTTGATAGTAGATGAATTCATATACATTTGTATTAATTATCAATCAAACATATGATTTAGTTCAATAAATGTCCACAAAATTTTCAGATTTCATATGAATATTCAATGTTATGTATCTTAAATTCCACATCAGTAACCAAAATTTATGTTCATATTTCAATTTTGGCATACGAGTGTAATAATTTTCATTTCATAAACCCGGTTTGTAAATTTCATTTACCGTTGTATTGTAAAAGTATTGTAAATTTTATATATTTTTTAATAGTGTATATAGCGTGAAGCAATACAACTTTAACTACTTTTAATAAAATCAATGAAACGAATCTTGTTTTTCAGACAATTCCAATTTTGTAATGATGGATCCTGGTAAAGGCCCAGCTAGATCTTCGTACGCAAAATATTGAAAAAAAATTATAAATAATTTGTCAAAATATTCAAGGATAAGAACCAGAAGTCTTATGTATAGCACAAAACTTAAACGGTTGTTTTCATTGAATAACGGATGCACTAAACACTTTAGGTGTTTATTTCTGATAAAGCAAAGTAATAAAGTAATAAAGTGGGTAAAGGCTCATCCTTTTCACCATACAGTCCCAATTATCCGTTTCCATATTTTGCATAGTGCGACGATTGCCAGAATTGTTTCATCAAATATCCGGTAGTCCCTTTTTTTGGGTGAGCAAAATTCTCGTCATGACATATGGGATGAGAGGATATTTGTTTTCTGCACACTTGTCCCATTTTACAAGAAGCGTTATTTTTGAGACGAATACACGAACGATGAAGCGAGCATTCAAGAATGCAGAAATGAATTACATTTCTGATAAAAGACTCAATTGCTTTATCAATGATTTTGTTGAACCACTTTCGCATTTATATTTTTCGGACACCAATTTTTTTGTTGCCAATTTTTTCTATCACCTTGAATTCACATTTTGGAATTTTTGGATTAATGACCCGAAATGAAAATCAAATAGTCAAAGTGCTGATGAGATATGCATTTTTTTCCTTGCAGGTGAAATTTTTTGTAACATTCTCAACGTCTCATGACGATATAACTACTAACAGAACGAGAGGCAAAAATACAAAGAGACATGAGCGAGAGCACGTCGAAATGACAAGCATTTTTCGCAATAAAATTTAATTCAATGTTGTGTCAACGGATTGAAGAAGTATACACCCAGAAAAGTATCTAGTCGATTCAACTAGGATCTAGTATTTAATATATGTAATGAAGGGTACGAGCCATTTTACATAAAAGTTTAACTCAAGAATCCTTATAACTTATAATCCAATCAGCTATAAAAATCGAGTGAAATCCCAGAAAAAAATATTATAAACATATGTATATATTACTTTTTTTTGTGGAATATTAGAATTTTGAACAAATCATGCATGTTAAGGATTTTGGCATGAAAATTTTACGTGAATGCCTTATGTATTTACTGCATGTGTGTGTGCGTGTGTAATTAAATTAATTTCGACGCGACAACGGAAGAATCTGCATGAAGTGTTGGAAGAAGACGAGTAAGGCAACGATTTTAATTATACATTGAAATCTGCAGGGTGGCCCATCATCGATTATCAATATTTTAAACTTATATGGATGCCATTTGAAAGGATAATTAGAGTCAGAAATATTTTTTGAAAATTTTGAGATCGCAAAGGTCGTCCGTTTTATCCTTCATAGTCTCTTAAAATATTCTTCCCGGCCTCCCTCGCTTATCCTATCGCTGTCATTATTCTCAAATGTAAAATAATTCGTCAAATCAACTTATCAAATTGAATGGAATTAAGTACGGAACTCCGTATCTATTTTCATAAATCTTTATTGCCAAATTGTACCATCAATTTAACACAACTCAAATACCTAACTCGACCGTCATCCTAAACGTGTTATGTACTTTAACAGAGATATTTGCATTCACTGAAACATAAAAATATCCGATTGATTGGCCTTAATATTCTTCCTGGTGCGACGCTCACACATCCAAAAGCCGACACCAATACCCTGGATAACCGCATTGTTGGGATTTCACTAATCCACATAGATTACGCTCATTGATAATTCCTAGTCATTAAGCCCTTTGCTTCAATTTACTTTGCTAATTAATAACTCATGAAATGGATATTTGATAAAAAAAAAAAAATTGACTTTGCACCTCTTTATTCGGTTCTATTGATTAGTTTACATTATTCACCAACTGTCATAGGATACCCTGTATACTGGGAATTCCAAATAGTATACGGGTTTATAATTGTTCCGTGTGAATAGACGATGATCGATTCGGTTGTACGTTACCATTATCTTTCTCTTTATTTCTCTGTCGTCACTCATTCAATTTGGCTTAATCTGATTAATCGGTTGTGTAGAAAATAGGGATAGCATCTCACATATAGCCGCGGAATGATTTTGTCATCTCGTGCATGAAATAAAGCCATTCAATTCAACAAAGTCAAATTCGAAAATCAATGGCTGTGACGTTGAAAGGAAAAAAAATCGTTCGTAAAAAATGTAGTAGGTGACACCATTGCTGTGAGATATTTTGTGCCAGAGATCAACCCAGACGTTTATCGATTCTGTCACGAATTTTTTTTCACTTGACTAGTAATTCCGCTGCCCGTTTTCATAACACTTCGTATACACGCTCTTTAGTAGACTTCGTAATGTATGACAATACATTATATATATATGGTGTCCAGGAAGTCATGGATCAAACGAAGTGAGATGATGGATGATATTATTTGCATCCAAACGTATTATATATGTGGCTTCCTGATTATTGATGGTTCCATTTAAACAACAGATTTTGCCAAAACATTGCCCAAATGTGCGTGTATATGAAATAAAACAATTATTCACATCAATTAATTCGAAAATTCAAATTCAAACTTTTTTCGAAAATCTTTGCTCGTTATTAAACTCAATTGTATTACGCGCCTCCTCCTTAGGATCAACGATTGTAGTACCCGCCTCTATGCCCTCAGTGTCACAAGGTTCACAGTAAAAATAAAAGTTGAAAGACCTGTCCACGTTTCCATGGTTTGTTTGGACATACGTCATTCCTTTTCTTTGTGCCTTAGCAGTCACAACTATTTTCGAGGTAAAAAACGGTTAATTCTGAAATATCATGGGAAATAAACGTAAACGTAGTGATAAGGAAACCGGGGACGACGTGGGAAAGCAGTTGAAACAATTAAGGAAGCTGATTGAACAGCAACAACACGATATTAATCGTCTACATGAAAAACGACGTAAGCATAACCTTTTATTTATTTTTTCTCGAGGACCTTCAGAAAAACAGGAACAAGTTTCCTTCATGGTCGCTCGAAAATTGTCAAGCACGCCCATTGTTTAGTGTCAAGTACACTCAATTTATGGTGTCAAGTACACTTAATCTGTGGTGTCAAGCACACCAAAAAATGCCATGCGTCTATGAACAAGTTTTATCAGACAAAAACTGGCGCTTACAGATGAGTCTCGATCACGAGGATCGTGGGATGAACACTCAAGGAACGAATCGAGATATCGGGCAGGTCACTCTTGCTATCGCTCGTCAGGCAGGAGCCGTAGCTCCAGGGAACGCTCTCGTAATTCAGACCGCTTCGATACAGGATGTGGCGAGGATCGACAAAAGTCACCCACGAGTGAAGAAGTTGAATTTCAGCCTTCTCAGGAGCCGGTTACGCAACTTGGTTTAATCGAACCAGTTACAGCGGTTCCAGCCGTCCCGGTGTCAAATACAGCGGGGAAAACCTCGCAATCGTTGGCCACAAACGTGAACGATGACCAAGCTCTAATCCCTGAAATTCTTGAGGTGATGGGAAAACGCTTAGAGGATGAAAACCAGCGAGGAACAGCGATACACAATGACATTGCCATTCGCTGGAAGGAAATATTAGAAAAAGGACTTCCGGAGGAAGAGCGAACGGCATTATTCAAGAAGCATCTCATACCTGAGAACTGCGCGTTTATCGAAACACCAAAATTAAACGCAGTAATTGTGTCATCACTGCTAGAACCTATTGTCGCCAAGGTAAAGAGAATTGCAAAAAAGCAACAAAAAGTTTCAGTTTGTTTAGCCACCCTCGGAGCCATCTTGTCGAGTCTTCTTAAGGGCAATACCCTGGACTCTCTGACACTCATATCCAATCTGAGTGATGTGGGAAGAATCCTCGCGGACCTACAACGCGATGAAACTTTGACGAGACGGCTAATTATTACGGCGAACCTAAATCCGGCGTTAAAAGAGACTCTCAATGCGACCCAAACTGACGAGTGGCTTTTTGGAAAAAATTTGGACGAGACACTCAAAGCTGCAAAAACAATTGAGCAATCCACAAAGGAATTGAAATCGGCGGGTAAAACGCCAGCTTTTGCAACTTCCAAGGCTCCAAAAAACGCGAAGACGCCCCGACGTCCACCAGCGCGACAGCCGTACAGGACGGAGGGGCGGAAATCGTACAGCTCGAATCGGACTTCGAGTCAGAGACACCAAACATCGAGAAAGCAGAATCACTTCTCATCGAGGCGTCGACATTAGAAACCGAGGTAAAGACCCTGTCAGGCAGACTAGAACACTTTGTGCGACGTTGGGAAAAAATTTTCTCAGATGAGGTAGTTCTAGACTGGATCGGGGGATATAAAATCCCTTTTAATCGCATACCGTCTCAACACCCAGCCCCGGCGGAACCACGCTGGTCGGAAAAAGAAAATTTACAGCTTCATGCGCATATCCTGGAACTGGTAGAAAAGGGAGCGATCAGTAAGTGCTTGCCTTGTGAAGGACAATTTCTCTCGGGGATATTCCTCGTCCCTAAACCTGACGGTTCTAGTCGGTTTATTCTTAACCTAAAAAATCTTAATAAATTTATCAGCACGGAGCATTTTAAGCTCGAGGACATTCGAACCGCTAGAGACTTAATAGAACCAGGTTGTTTTATGACAACTTTGGATCTTAAGGACGCCTATTACGTAGTTCCGATCGCATATTCCAGTCGGAAATTTCTAAGATTTTCTTTCGAAGGTGAAATTTGGGAGTTTAATTGCCTCCCATTCGGTCTCAATACTGCCCCTTACGTCTTCACCAAAATCTTGAGACCTGTCGCGTCCTATCTAAGAGCGAGAGGATTGGTATCCGTCATTTACATCGACGATCTGCTGCTCCTTGGTCGAACTTTCCAAGAATGCATGTATAATACTCACCAGACCATAGTTTTATTACAATATCTTGGTTTTTTGATCAATTGGAACAAAAGTCAGACGGTTCCTTCGCAGAGACAAAAATTCTTGGGTTTTATGCTCAATTCGATTGAAATGAAGATTGAAATACCCGATGAGAAGCAATCCACCTCTCTTGAATTATTAAAAAAGTTTAGAATAAATTCTCGTCATCGAATCCGCGATTTTGCGAGTCTAGTAGGTGTCCTTGGGTCTCTCTGCACGGCTTCAAAGTATGGCTGGGTCTATACAAAGAATCTTGAGAGAGTAAAATTCCGTGCTCTGCAAAGAAGTGCTGACAACTTCGAAGCGAAGCTCGTAATACCAGCAGCGGTAACTGAAGATCTGGACTGGTGGAGAAAAAACCTTTGATTGACGTTCAAACCCATTCAGAGCCCAAAATTCTCTTTAGAAATTTTTTCAGATGCTTCTCGGTCAGGATGGGGTGCTTGCTGTGGAGAATCGAGGGCACATGGCCACTGGAAAGACCATGAACAACAAGAGCATATTAATGCTCTTGAGCTGCGCGCGGCATTTTTCGGCCTTCAGTGCTTCGCGAATAATTATTCAAACTGTGACATACTCCTCCGTATTGATAATACAACTGCGATTGCTTACATTAATCGCATGGGAGGAGTCCAGTTTGAATTTCTCAGCAATTTAGCCCGGAAAATCTGGCAATGGTGCGAGCAGCGAAATATATTTATTTTCGCTTCGTATATAAGATCCGCAGATAACACGATAGCGGATGTAGAGTCTAGACGGCGAGAGCCTGAGCTAGAATATAGTCTACGTGAGAGGGTTTTTAAATCAATTTGCAAAAAGTTCGGACGCCCAGAGGTAGACCTGTTTGCTAGTCGGTCTAATGCAAAATGTAGTCGATATGTCTCCTGGAAACAAGATCCAGGCTCGTTCGCCGTCGACGCTTTCACGTTAGATTGGAAATCATACTTTTTCTACGCTTTTCCTCCATTCACGTTAATTCCCAAGATTTTGAAAAAGATTCAATCAGATGGAGCAAGAGGAATCATAGTCGTTCCCAATTGGCCTTCGCAAGCATGGTTCCCCCGGTGCATGGCGATGTTTGAATCATCACCACTAATTTTTGAAGCTCATAAAAATCTTCTCTGTTCATCTAGCAAAGAACCCCATCCTCTGTGGCGCCAACTTTCCCTGGCGGGCGGAATATTATCTGCGAGGCATTCACACGAAAGGGCCTGACTCCTTCTACGATTACATTCAGTTTGGCGTCTTTGTCAGACTCCTCTATCCGACAATACGAATCTGGCCTGAAAAAGTGGTGGATTTTTTGCCATTTAACTGATACACCAATATTTGGGGCGAAAATTCCAGATATTCTGAGATTCCTTGCAAGTGAAACAGAAAAAGGAGCATCATATGGAACAGTTAACTCGATGAGATCGGCTCTAGCCTTGATCACAGGTCTTGAGGTCGGAGAAAATCCTGACGTGAAGCGATTTTGCAGGGGAGTTGCAAGAAAACGTCCACCCCAGCCAAAATACGAAGTTACGTGGGACCCGAAAAAGGTCCTGGACTTTTTATCAAAATTAATACCGAACGACGACATTACGCTCGAATGTTTATCGAAAAAAGTGGTCACGCTATTGGCTCTCGTGACAGGACATAGGATACAGACTATTGCTGCCATAAACCCTATAAACATCGATAAACACGAGGATAGATTAGAGATCAAGATCACTACACATCTCAAAACATCAGGCCCAGGCAAGAAACAACTAAATCTTGTTCTCCCCTTTTTCCAGGAAGATTCTTCTATTTGCGTTGCTACTGCCTTGGAAGCTTACATATATCGAACTAAAAACCTAAGAAGTGATGCACAAACTTTATTTATATCATGGAAAAAACCCCACAAACCAGTATCTACGCAATCACTCAGTCGCTGGATAAAGCAAGTCTTACGAGACAGCGGTGTAGACACGTCGATTTTTACTGCATACAGCATACGACATGCTTCTACCTCCGCTGCAAAAAGAGAGGGCGTCAGCATCGACGTAATTCGAAAGACTGCTGGCTGGTCTGCAGGTTCAAATACTTTCGCCCGATTTTATGATCGAAAAATTACGGAAGACCAGTCAACGTTTGCCAAGGCAATCTTACAATTAAGAAATAAGATTGTTAACTAAACCTAATGAATAAACTATTTGTTTTTTGTTTATTTCAACCTCGAAAAACATGTTCACAACAATAACCGTACTCTTCTATGGCTTCGAACATCTACAATCGTTGATCCTAAGGAGGAGGCGCGTAATACAATTAGACGATTAAACGAACTTACTTAAGTGAAGTTCTATCGTAATTGTATGAAGCGCCTCCTCCGCAGGATCAGTCCCTCCCATAATATTATTATATCCCTCGTTAACACCCCTGAAGAGATACGGTGAACTTTAAATAATGACGTATGTCCAAACAAACCATGGAAACGTGGACAGGTCTTTCAACTTTTATTTTTACTGTGAACCTTGTGACACTGAGGGCATAGAGGCGGGTACTACAATCGTTGATCCTGCGGAGGAGGCGCTTCATACAATTACGATAGAACTTCACTTAAGTAAGTTCGTTTAATCGTCTAATTATAATTTTGAATTATTGTTATGCCTATCTATAATTGACATTATTGGGATCGACTACGAAAAGTTTCATGTTTTTGATTAAGGAAGGAAATGAAAATTGCAAAATCACAGGAAAACAATCATATTTTTAATTTTGTCGACATAAGACATTCAGACTCTACTAACAATACGTAACAATACGTAAAATCCATATTTTTTCCTTAATTTGCTCAACGACTTGGATGTATTCTTCTTTGCAAGAAAATCACTATTTTCTCCAGCCACTATTTTATTTGGTCTAATATTTTAAGGCATTACATACGTCCAGAATTTTCAAAAAATTGATTTTTTTTTCTACAGATTATTATTCTCTATAGTTTTAGGCGTATTTCTGTGTAAGTCGATTGTACAAACTCCCCATAGATCGAAAGTTATTATAGAAAACGTGACTGCACAACGAGAGTCTGATGCGCGCACTTGAAACTTTAAATGCATTTTTCTCAAAACTACTTTTTCTGGCACGGTCTGCATGATAACTCATACAGTTTTTAATATTTTTTTATGCTTTTTTCTTTAATATTCGTAATTGTTTTCTCTATAGTCTGTCGGGCCGGATTTTTGATGTTGTGATTAAAAAATTTTATAAACATAATTAAAGTGTGACATTTATGACACAAAATGCATACTTTTTTTTAAACTGCCGTAAATTACCAAAATTTTTCGAATTTCAGAAATCCGGCTCGACAGACTATAACTACAACTTTAATTTACAAGAATTTTTCTACGTTTTGCAGATCCATCAGCATTTCAAGAAGAAATGATGCAGACCGTGGAGCAACTTTTTTTTCATAGTGCTTCAGGAAACGTGATTTTTTATGTTGTAATTTTTGAAAGAAAAAATGAAATAAATTTTTTTATAAAGTTTAAATACTAATAAACAATGTGTAAACATTATTTTTATTAATTTCTATTGCTATCATTTCTAAAAACAGTTTTTCTTTTAGCGCGTTTTAGGCGCTGCTGGACGTATGTAAGGCGTTAATTAAACTTTTCTTCACAAGTAAATTAAAGTTGTGCTATCTCATGAGAAAGAGAATAAAGTTATTATTTTATCTACACCTTAAAGAAGAAGTGAAACAAAGACCCTGTCACGGTTATCGCGATGAAAATAGTACATTACGATACGTGTGACTTAAGTAGTCCATTAATGCACGAGTATCGTATATTATTTTATAGCTCGTATGACCTAAACCCGCCAACTTCTTAATTTATTAAAAAGATCTATTTAAAAATGAAATTCTTGACCAATTGGCAATGTTTGCGTATTCGACGAATCGTAGTATTTATGACGCTATCAGTCGGTTCATATTCCGTTCCTTAAGCATGATAGGCATATTCCGTTCCTTAAGCAAGATAAGCATTGGTTCAAATGGAAACGATCGACCGAACCGACCGACCGATACGATAAATCGAACACACTCAATAGTATAGTAGAAATGATGGTCACAATACACGCCGTACAGATCAAACACTCGAATAAGCGATAAAAAACCTGGTGTAATAGAGTAATATACATTTTTTGTTATACGTACGTTTATTAAATAATGTATATAATAATATAGATCAAATTATATTATTTATTAAAATTTAAATAACAAAAATATAACTTTAAGTAACGTATACACATACATTTACATATTTTCTACACTGTTGTTTTCTGTCTGCACAGCTTTATTTCCAACGTTGCACTTATTGAATATAAAAGTATTATTAGAACTATTTATGGTTACATTGCAGTTGTTAAAAATGCAATTTTGCCTAGGCGCATCCTCATCAGTTAAACGTTGAACATATAAGCGAATGTCCGGATGATAAAAACAAGGTAATTTTGGTTCATGCGGTTCAATTTTACAGATTTCTTTTGTTTTAGAACTTTCACGAATAGAATCACCAGAAATACTACAATTTATATTCTCAACAGATTTAAGGACATTCGCTTCTTGATTTGACTTTGATCTAGAAGGAATGGAAATTCTAGAATTATGAATTTTCTTCAAGGTGGATGTAGTAGCAGTTTTAGGAGTTATCGCTTGATTTTCCTCTGATTTAGATGTAGTAGTAACTCCAGAAGTTGAGGTTACATTATTTAACTCTGACTTTCTACCAGGAATAACATTTACTCCAGAAGTTGACGCTACATGATCTATCTCTGACACTGTACCAGGAATAACATTAGTTGTTTTGGCTCGCTTATGGATATTCATTATACTACTAATCTGGTCACAAATTCTCTTCTTGTTATTTATGGAATTAGCGATGTAACCAAAAGCAACTGACTTCCATCCTCCGTGTCGCTGTAATGTAATTAGGTCAGCATCAGCATCAACCAAAAGAGTCGCTGAAGTCCTTCGAAAGCTATGATCGGTAAAGTCATTGTACTCAGCTATATCCCTTGGCATCATTGCAAACTTATTAATTCCAATGGCTTGTTGGATGCATTTGCCCTTTCTGTATCGCAGAAAAAATCTGTTAATCTGACAAGTTTCTGGTCTGGCTTGCATATATTTCCAACAATAATGAAATAATGCATCCGTAATAATAAAAGATCTTGGAACGTAGTTCTTAGTTTTAGGGATTTTAATGACAAGTACATCATCCTCCAATTTTTTTACATCATCGATAATAATATTGACGAACTCTTCTCTTCGTAATGCATCAGCAATTCCAAAAATAAGAGTTACCTGTAGAATAATTGTAAGAATAAATAATTCAAGTTAATGAATAATTTTAGGCTGTATCTAGCCGCCCGGATACCGGACGAATACAAGACTGGTATTCGTCCAGATATTTGTCGATAATGCGATTATAATTGTTTTATTTAACTTTTCTAATTAACTTTTCTACAGTATAATGGTATATTGAAACTCCCTCGTAGGTAATTTGTACGTAATCCATTCGGATATACAATTTATGATAGTTTTCATTTATATCTGGATGAATGATCGCATACAATTCGTCTGGGAAAACGATTCTCAATGGATTTTGATGGATGGAAAATGAATGAAAATTTATAACTACAGCGGGGAATACTTAGTTTCCTTCAACTATAGTGGGGAATATTCAAAGTTTTTTCAAATGTAACGGAAAATTTTTTCGGTATCCGGACGACTAGACACTGCGATAATTTTAAGCATGTATAAAGTTTAAGTTGTATTTACCTTTTCACATAAATATCCATCAGCAGGTGCTTCGTTGAGAAATTTTGAAATATTATCTTTTGAAAAAACTTGAAACTTCTTTGGTCGATACCCCACATAATTTTTTTTCAAAAAAGGTGTCAAATTATTACAGCGACTAATATCAATATGATCATGCGTATTGAATGTGCATTTCAACATTGAGTACGTAGCCCATAAACTTGATGGTGCATACTTTTTTGAGAGCTGAGCAAAGTATGCCAGTAACACATCTTCGCAAAAAGAATTTGACTTATTCTCTTTACGCCATTTCTTAAACGTATTGTATGCTAATGTATACAATCTTTTAGTTTTATCCAGCAACAAATTTAATGTTACATTTTTTGCCATTTCTCTAATTATTTCTGGGATAATGTCACCACTTTCATCTTCACTTAATTCACTTTCTGAGTCGCTCATATTAAAATCTTTAACTTTTCACAGTGTTAATACTAAAAAAATATGGTAATCCACAAACAACAAATTGGCTTAAGAAAAAATTACAAACTATTTGGGATAGGGTAGCATTTCGCCTAAATTGGCCTTGTTACTTTTTCTACAACCTGAAGTTATTTTTAGACGAAATGCTATCTTAACCTTCTTTTAACGTTTGTCTTTTGTTGATTTTTAGGTATCAAAGCATATCCAAAAGTACCTTCTCTTTGTTATTATGTGTCCGTGACATAAGTAGATTCATTTTTGCATGGTGTAAAAATGGACTCCTTAAGTTACGGATAAGCGTTACTTAAGTGCGGATTTAGATCACGCAGTGCTATAAATAATAATAATGATAATAATACAGCGTTGCGTCTGAAAGACTAAATGAAGAAATAAGAACACCATTATGGTTTAGCTTTTATTAACGTTCTGCAGAAGGATTCGATGCTTCGTACTTCGTATTTCTTCGCATTCCATAAATTTGTTGTAGCATTTCTTGTAAAAAGGCACTTTTTTCTCTCACGCTAATCAGTTTTACTTATTTACGATATCGAGAGCATGAGTATCGAGTTTTTAAGACGGAAAAGAGTCGTTGATCTGCTGGCAGAAGGCGTATATATGCTAGACAAAGTCACTCACACAGGCTCACTCGCACGCATACTCAGATCATATTTGATCGCACCAGACGTATACATGCAACAGAAATATACTTATATAGGGAATTGACCGATACCAAAAGAGTTATCGACTAACCGGTTTCTCGAACGTACGGAAACAAATGGCAGGATTAAGTTAGAGCGACGTGTCGGAGTGCTGTAACGTCCGGCGATATCGTGTCGGAGTCATGAGATCGTCGAGCAATATCCAGGTATGTCGAAAGTAGAAAAACGTATACGATCTGTGCTTCTCTTAACCGAAACACACACGCATACACACATACAAGCCACACTTACACTGACACAATTTTCTTCAGGATACGTATTAAACATTGAAGAAACATACAACCCACTTCTGGATCCAGCTAATTAAAGAAATATACGAGAGAGAGAGAGAGAGAGAGAGAGAGAGAAAAGGAGAAAATCTATCATGACATCGTACACCCGCGTAATAATGTGCACTCTAGTACCGACGAAAATACGATAAATTTTTTGTTGTACATAAAGTGAGTTTCCAAAAGAATATATTCATATCGAAAAGTTGTAAAATATCTGCAATGCACAAATCTAGAATAGGCAGATCGATGCTGTTCTGAATTTCATACATCATAGTAATTTTTTTTAACAGTTTATGATAAAATCGTGGTGAGTGTTTTGTTTCGGTGAAACACGAAAAAGCTCAATAGAAAATACATTTTATCATAATGAAGTTGAAAATACATTTCAAAATAATGAAGTTTATTTTATTAACTCTCATACGTGTATTGTGTATTCATTCTAGACCAATCGCTTTATGCACCGAGACGTACCAGGGCTCAGAAATCCGCTGGGCATCTTTTGACTGAATCTCTCTCGACGGCCAAATGGTGGCTGACCGCATAGAAGTGATGTTTTGTGCTCGATAAAGTTTCCTTTATCTATTCTGCTGTATATCGTAGTTAAAACGATAGCAAATGAACATTATTCAGCACATTTAGTAATCTGATTAGTATTCATATACGATGTGATAAGGAAAATCGAAGAATGGAGCGTTTTGTTTTTGTTTCCAGATCGTTTTTTAAATTAACTACTCCTTATTATTTCATATCATCAAATGAGATTATTTATTGTAAAAATTGATTCGATGGTGAATGTTGCCAGCGTGAGTATAGCAAGAGAGGGGAAAGAGGGCAAAGGTAAAAAAGAAGATCGAAAATCTTACCTGCGAAATTCATACAATTAAAAAAAATGACGTGAGTACGATCTGTCAATAGTCCTATCTTTTTTCTCGCAATCCTTTGTCTTCAAATCCAATTATCATAGACCATGTCAGGACTGTTGAGAGAGCGGAAAGTCTATAATTACAATTGTGCTGAATGAGAGTTATTAATCCCAAGCTTTGCCTAATTACTGATTGTGTGATGTAATCGTTAATTAGCTTTTTAAAGAAATTTTCTTCGTGCATTCGTAGTACGCTCGATATTCCGTAATACTGCGACTCAGCATTACCGATTGATTGAGAGACATTGATGACGTGATATCTCTATACTATTGCATCGAGAAAGAGGAAGAGTCCCGTAACGGATTTTAGGAAGAGCGTAACGAGTGGAGGACAATATAGGGACCTGAAAATTTGCCTGGAGAGTTCGAACACGAAGAATCGAGCTCGAGCATCGCATCAACTGCAATATTCAATACCTGTATAGTTGCTCGATGCAGCGAGTAGGACAATTCGTCAGTCTAGCCAGCAGTTCTCTATATGGAACGTATATATGTATATAAAACAATACTGGCGGGGGAAAAAGGGGGTTGTTCTATCACGCCGATCATATGATATATATACACATATCGCGATGTGTGTAGATACACTTCTATATGTATATGACGTGCCTACATGCGGACGAGAATGAACTGTGGTGAGTGCGCTAACGCACCAAATACCATGCATTCATGCGAGTTCGTCATTATGCGGGTCATAATGCACCACGAGAACTGCTGCTGCGTCCGGACTCCGTAATCATCGAGCCATACGGAGGGATCGGGGAAGGCTGGAGGCGTTTGAATTTGCGAATACAGGAGTCGCAGAAGGGGTAGGCGAGAATAATCACCGCGAAAATAGACAGAGGGGGAGAGAACGGGAGGGAGAAAGTAGAAAGGGTGACTACCTGAAACGTTTGCGACCTATGGTCAAAAGCCGAGCACTGCGACATCCTATATTCCTATATAGAGGAGGGCCGGGCAAAATGGAACACTCGGGCAACGGGGAACACCCTCCCGAAAAAAGTGAAATTTCATTTCTCAGTGGAAAAATGAAAAATTCGATCATTTGACTCAGGATATGCGTTGAAAAAGTAGTATTCATTGAAACGACTGATATTTCAAACATAAAAATTAAAATATATATATTAAGAGAAAAATGAATATTCAACGAAAATTTGTATGAACAAAAATTTATTTTGCTGCAAAATAGAGATGTGAATATCTGACTAACATGAGAACACTACTAATAGTGCTGTTAGCATGTTTGAAAATGATTAATTGTTCATTAGCCTGATGCAAAATGTTTTTTTTTATTTTCTTGCTCCTACTTATGTTTTCTTTGGATATTAATGAAAAAAATCTGTTTAAAAATGAGCTCAATATAGCTCAATATTTAGAGGTTACTCTCTTGAATTTTATTGATGTTTTAATTTTTGTTGTTGTTTTTTTTTTTTAATTTCCTTGCTTCCTCTTGGTTGCTTCTTCCTTGCATGGTTTTTTAGATACTGATGAAAAACAAGTTCTGTTAAAAAGTAAGTTCAATAGCTCTATTTTCAGAGGTGTCTCATCTAACTTTTATTTTTATTTTTTCAAACGCACGATTTTTAGAATTTTTATTTTCGAGCGCCTAAATAAATAAATAAATAATGATGCCCTAAAATAAATAAATAAATAATTAAATAAATAAAGGCCTAAATAAATAAAGGTTTTCCTTTAGAGATTGAACGTGTAAAAATTCTGACTAAAAATATGACCTCAATTCATCAATTTTCACAGGTATTTGTATCGACGGTAATATGACTATTTGATGCCATTTTTGAGACCGTTTTATAGGTATCCTCTAATAAAATCTGTTGAAAAATACAAGATTTTAAAGAATTTTTTTCATAAAAAAATACACGACATATTCCGTCATCTTTACAAAGCCAAAAAATATGTCACTCGAGGGACTAGAACTCGATGGATCTGAAGTAAAAATACCATGAAAAAAATTGAAAGGATGAAAAAAAAATATAAACGAAAAAAAATTTCTACGATTTTTAACGATGGTTTAAAAACAGATTTACAAAAAACTCGGACTTGTTACGTTTGTTTGTTTATAATAAAAATTGATGGACAAACATTAATTATTTGAGACAGCGTTATAGCGAGACTAATGACAGGAAGAATATCGAAGAAAAAAAATCGATTATTTCGAAAAATTTGATGGTAGGGTACCCTCAAATGAAATTATTACGAGTAAATAAATAAATAAATAAATAAATAAAAAGTTAAAATTGGCATCTCCAAAATCTTAAGAATTAAGCCGATTTGTTAACAGGACTTCAGCAATACTGGATGTTCAGCAATACTGGAAGAAAACAGGTTAGGTCGCACGAAAATTATTTATAATTATTTTTCAACAGAATTTGTCTCATTAATGTCGAAAGAATATACTAGAGGAAGCAAAGAAGTTAAAAAAATTGTATTTTTAAATAGAAAACATTCCTAAACAATTAAAACATCAATGAAAGTCGAAAGTGTCGCCTCTAAATATTGAGCAATTGAGCTCAATTTTTTCAGATTTTTTAGTAGAGATTTTTTTCATCAATTTCCAAAGAAAATACGAGTGGGAGCAAGAAGATAAAAAAAAACATTTTGCATTAGTCTAATGAGCAATTAATAATTTTCAAACATGCTTACAGGTTTGTTAGTAGTGTTCTTACGTTAGTCAGATATTCATATCTCCGTTTTGCAGCAAAATAAATTTTTGTTCATACAAATTTTCGTTGAATATTAATTTTTTTATTAATTAATATATTTTAATTTCCATGTTAGAAATCAGAATTTTACTCGTTCCAATGAATACTACTTTTTCAATGCATGTCCTGAGTCAAATGATGGAATTTTTCAGGTTTCCACTGAAAAAAGACATTTCACTTTTTTCGCGGGAAGGGGGGGGGGGGTGTTCCGCTTTGTCCAGGTGTTCCACTTTGCTCAACCCTCTCCTACATTGAGACTCAGATGTGTATACCACAGAGATTGGTTTCTTTACATATATATATGGACCCTTTTGCTACGTTTTCCTATAAGCACCTACTACTCTTTGCCAACTTTTTGCTATTGATACTTGACGATTCAACCGGCAAATATGCAATTTAAACGAGATTTTTCGAGCTTTATACTCATCTTCAAAGCAAAATTATTGGAAGTACCGGGGATGGACGAGGGTCAAAATTTCGTTGAAATAGTCTTCAATCAAAAAATATTATAGGCCCTGAAAATTTCGCGGTGTTATAATAATCTGAAAAGATTCCCAGAATATTCATATCCCAATCATAATAATAATCAAAGGTACTGACCAAATTGTGAAAAATAAAAGTTCTATGAATAATCGGAAATTATTTACTATTCGTGAAAAATGACTTTGTTGATTTACGTGATTGCCTTGATAAAAATTTTTCTAAACTTTTTTGATGCCTTCGAATTTCCATTTAAAATTTGTTGCACATTTTTCAAATCGAAATTGAAAAATAGAGATGAGACTGCTTTACAGTTATTATTTTTAACAACACATTTCATTTCAATTTAAATACTTGATAAATCATGAAAACATTCGATGGAGAAAGGACTTATTGAAAATGCTATTTATGTGTTTGCGTACATATTGAAGGTTTTCATCGACAGGACGTAAAATTTGTACGCACAGAGAGGAAGAAAGAGAAAGAGAGAATTTTTATCGAATGAGCCATTACGCACTCCATCAATAATGACAAGTTTGAATACTCCATTTCGACCTCGATTATGTGTACGTACACAAGGAGCTCTTGACTCCGCGAGCAATTAATTAACTAATTATTGATTCATCAACATATGAGATATAAATAGCACATGATATAAAACACAAGCGCACGTATAACGAGTTAATAAATAATAGATCAATGTCGATTGGACAATTCAGGCGTACTGTATTTTATGATTGAGTTTACCGGATTACTGCATGGAGAAAAATTGCCATTCATTTTCGAGACAGGCTCGAAGCTATTTTCACATTACGCTCAATTTATTGGAAATTTTTAGAATTTATTGGATCGTAAAATAAGGTTTTTTTTAAAATATAACTTTAAAAATTGATTCGAATGGAAGAAACTTGAAAAGAAAAATTCAAATAAAAGTCATTATGTAACGCATTAAAACGAATATTCAAACGATACTTAATACATGATTTGGTTTATCGTTGATTGCTCAATTAATCAATAAATAACATATATATAAAATTGAATTTAATATAATACGTGGTTCCCTTGTATATGGAACGACATGTAATAGCCCATATTCGGTGCACATGCAATCTTGTGATGGTACTGTACTATAGCTTTGACGAACAACCGTTGAAATACCGTAGGCTTGAAGCAGGGACTAGAAACAACAACGAGCAGGAACAACAGCAGTAGAAGCTGAGAGAATGCTTTTGAAGTTATTCGATATTTACCGACAACGTTGTTGTGCTGTCATTCGTCTGTTATATGCGTTTTGTCCCATATGGGTGCTACGGAATACAAAGAAAGATAGGGAGAGGGAGAGAGAGAGAGAGAGAGAGAGAGAGAGAGAGAGGGAGAGAAGTAGACAGGCTGTAAATAAATACACGTATACAGCTGCGGGTGGCACAGTAAAAGTTTTAAGGGGGTTGTAAGTATATTGAAAGGATGGAGAAACATATAAATGCATGATCGAGCATTTGGAGTCAACAACACGTAACGTATGTCGCTTTGTACCACACCATATATTCAAATTATTTTGAAAAAAAATTAAACAGATCCTGCTTGATTGAGGTGAATAGGTTCGATGAATAGTGTCATACTGGTCATGTTTTTTCATATGGTATACAGCAAAAGTTGGTGTACAATTGCATTCATAAGGGATTAGTGATCTCACGCGATCATATTTATACGAAAACAAACAAAGGAATTTCAGGTAAAAGAAAGGAATTCAATTGAAAATAATTATTCGGATTACGATCCACTGAGCTTTCAGGAATAGCAAAACGATAAGAGAATTCAGTGTTGTATCACTTGATTGCAATTTATTTAATAATTTTGATTAATTATTTATCTATAAAATGTACTGGCAGACAAGGACTATAGTGTGTTGTATATCTTCTTTCTATTCGAGGAATTTGTGGTCAATTGGAACACTTCCGGAATTCATACTGAACCACGCAGTATACGTGAAAAATATTGGAAAATTTTTTAAATCAACCAACTCCTGGTGTATACGGTTTTTTATTTCAAGTATAGTGAGAGCAAACATTTGAGATTTGAAGATTTTCTAGCATATATTTTGAAATGTTAGCTCGTAATAAAATTTGATTAAAAAGGTCATTTCATTTTTTAGTTCACGTGTTCAGTAGTATGAAAAATAATGAATAAAATAAAAAAGTGCCAGATCACAGATTGACATATTGACCCGAGAACATGTAGCTCATTAAACGCTGAAACGTATAATTAAGTGGCAAAATATATATAAGCATACATATAGATTTGTGGGAAAGTCAATTGATTGTGATGCCGTAGAAATATATTAATCATCAATATTCCGCATATGAAAATCCTTGATATAACGTCGACACTAGTGAATAGTCAGGTTGGTTGCTACTTTGCATAATAATTTCGTAAGCGACGGGATAAAGAAGGAAAAAAATACGTAGAACTGGGAGTAGCAGATTGGAGGAAATGAATGAATTAAAAAATAAAGCACATGCACACCGATAGAGAATTCAATGTCTCGTCGAATTTAACTATCGGTCCCCAGAGAACTCGTGAATCGAGGGCACAGATGTCGATAAGCTACAGTACTAGCAGAGTGGATAACACAATGCAAAAGCAATCCTTCGAATATTGCGTTCGTCCCTCTTTTGATCAGTAATGCGCATCAATGGGAACAATAATGAAAACCGAAGAGGAATTCCACTGCATAATTTAATTGTTTTCTGGGGATATTGGGAGTTTAAAACCTGCAAAAAGAAAAATGTGTCGTGAATTCGTTCATCGTTTGTTCTTGTTTCAACAAAACTGCTCGCCCAGGTTTCACAATTTTATCGTTCAAGCCTTCCGTTATTTCTACTTTTTTTTATCCTCACACTCTCTGAAATTCTCGCGGGAAGCACTCTCTTCGTTTGCACATAGGGCACAGTAGCAGAGCCTCCCGGCGACTGACATAAATTTCGATATACCACCCACTTTTTTCCACCCTATTCGCCACCATTTCTCTGAGCGCGTTCTTTCTCTCTCTCTCTCTCTCTCTCTCTCTCTTTCTCTGTCACTCTCTCTCTCCTGTATACAGCTCTCGCAAGCTTGTGGTGTTAAAAAATATGCTTCGCTCACCTACGACTGTCGTAAAAGAAAAGGAAAAAAAAACTTTTTCATCGACGTCCAAGTTGTCGTCCGGAGTTTCTTCGTCGAGCTTCCACTCCGTCCCCCGAAGCCTCGTTACATCCTACGATTCATTTTACGCTTCGTTCCACTGACTTTTTTCTATTTTTTTTTTTTTTAACAACCCAAAAGAAGCTGTCATTTTTTTGGCATGATAAATCCTCATATATACATAAAGTGCAAGGTTTATTATGAATCGGGAAGTAGGTGATGTAGAAGTGAAAGTAAAAATATCAGCCATTGACAGAAATGTTTGTCTTGATTGACATTTGTCAAGAACCAAAGCCAGAGAAGGCACTAAACTATAATCATTTGAGTGACAAAAATCTCCATATTTATTCTCAAAACTGAATTATTATTTGAAATTTTGAGCAAGGCAATTTTTTTCTCATCCCTAAATTAATCTGTTTAATTATCAAATTCAAATGAAACGTACACTGCGACCCTGATTGAAGGGACCCCGATTGATAAAATTTCTCCCACAATGCACCGAATGTCGATCGGTCTGCGCTCGGTGGGGGAAGCTCTGGTCCAATCCAGCCTTGTTGATTACAATTACGATTTGTTGCAATTACGATGTGGAGCAAGTCCCGCCACTGTTCCTTTTGAATCGGGGCCTCAAAGTACTTCACGATGAACCAGTAATTAGAGAAGGTTCTTGCTCAACGAAATATCTCAATTCCATTTCCATCAGGTGAAAAAATTGCTATAAGAAGAACTTGTGAAAAAACAATTTATAAATATTTACTTTACAAAGCAACTTTCACTTTTTATAATCTGGAAAGTTTCGATTTCTTTCTTTTTATAAGAAATATAAGTAATTGTTCAAGGAATCCATATTTCTTCACATTCATTCAGAATTCCCCATTCAGACGTTATCATACGATAGAGAAATCTCCTCGTCATTGCGCATTTTTCAATGAAGAGGTTTTTTTTTTTTTTTTTAAATTGTGTCGTAATGTTGATATATTGTTCTGTGTTCCCTCTGCTTGATGGCGGATACGATCTTGGTAAATTATGCTGTATGTATAGAGATGACGTACGTTCGGGAACATCCCCGAGGATTTTCGAGATCGTTAAATTTTTAGGGTTGGTAACGTATTCTCGTGAGGTCTCTTCTGGGAATTACCATGTACTCTTCATACAATACCTTCCGTTGTGGACATCAGAGGTATGATATAAAAGTGGGCTGCTATATCTGTCCCATGAGATTTCTGTCGAGACTGATTCCGGAGGACCGTTATGTGGGATCATTCAGCGAGAGTGAACGCTTCCTCGCGATTTAAATCTTGGTATCGTAAAACTCGACGTTCCGTGTTGGTGTGGACGGGTCCTGTTAGCAACGCATCCCCGGTGTGGCCCATCGATCCTTCTTTTACGGCAAAAAGCACTATCCTTGGGCTACATATACAAATATATGTGTATACAAGCTGTCGCTAAAGTCACGCTGCGGGATTGTAAAGGATTGTTTGATTATGAACTCCGGAATAGAAAATTCTTTAGCCATTTTTCTATCCGATGCGTTGTTGATGAGATTTTATTAAAATCCGGTCTGCCAATGAAAAGAAGTTACGAGAGTGATGAATGCAGAAGGACTACGCTCAAATATTTTCTACTGTGGCCAAAAGGCATGGCGCACTCTTTCCATTAAACGTTTTTTTATCATGTTGAATCTTATTGGCTATGATTAATTAATTTATATCTCATTCTCTATAAATCTGAAAGAGAAATGAAGCGGCACTTTCCTCTTTCGAGTTCCATGACAATTTTTAAGACACTCCATATATTTGGGTGTATTTTCTCTCTGTCTCTTTCACTCCTTCATGTCAGCGGTTTACAACTCATTTGGTCGATGGGAAAGGCGATGAACGATGTCGCCACCGCACGAACGTTTCCTTCTGAAGGAATATACATAGGTAGATCTCTTTAGAGGGAACGAGAGACTGCATGATGCCCAGATATACTCTGGACCACTGACGGTAGTTTTATTGCGCGGACGCCACGGGGTGCGTAAATAACTTGGAGCCATAAGCCCAAGGCTCTCATGTATACATGTATGTAATACAGTAGTGCTCGAGTTGGCGTTTGGGTGGTCGGGCTAGCGCTATTTTCAGTCCTAGAACTATTTTATTAATGAAAGATCCCGAAGACGTAAAAAATACTAGCATATCGCAAAGGCGTGGCGTAATATCCAAATAAAAGCAAAGTACCGACCCGGATCGACACGGAAATACATATAGATATATACTCTTGGAAATCTCTCTAAAATAATTTACGCATCGTTTCTGTAGTTCGAAGAATTATGTTTTTTTTTCTTTTTTCCTTATTCCACAGTGCCTATGGCCTAATTCCAGAAATTTTTTCTTTTATAGGACCTCTTCCGCAATCTTCGTGTAATCTCTTTTTAATGGGCGAGGAACTTAAATTAAAAGTAATAAAAAAGACTTCATTACCCTTTTTTCGATATTTTATTACCTCGTAACAAGTTCACGTCGCGATAAGAATCAAAGTCACTGCCCCCCTTTTATTTATCGGTCGGTTTTGCGTTCGCAAATAACTGTTATTCTTCCAAAAGTCTTGGTGCATTGTATATACCTTTTCGGATAAATAATAATAAGAATAATAATAATCACAATCCCAAACAACAACGACAAAATAAATATATCAAAATGATCCGACACCAACACCTCCACACGTCCAATTTTTAATTTTATGACGACATGAACTTCCTAGATGCACCGGTTGTGTTTTAATTTTTTTAACTTCCGGGGTTGTAGTCATAACAAATCGTTAGACTACTCAGTAGCTGAAAAAAGATGAAAAATCCCTACAGTGGACAAACAACTTTCCACAAAAACATAGCTTTTGCCGCTATTTTCGTGTGACAAATTTATTAGCCATTCCGATCATTAGTGATGTATTCTCCATTAATTTAATATTAAAAACCATTAAATTAACATTATCCAATACGCGTCAATCGTAATTAATGCATGCACCGAAGGGAAGAGAAATATTCCATAAGTATAAAACGTAAAATCTAATATGCATGGAAAACCCTGTTTCAGCTTTTGTCTCTCATCTCTTCTCGAACTTTTGTTGTACAAACGGCACCGCCATGCTCCCTCCGTTAATCGACACGATACGCGCATTCGAGAACTTTCATCTTTTCGTTCACTTCTCTCGAGACTTTTCCGTCTCAGTATTTATGCTTCAATGGTGCACGCAAACCAACGAGCGTCTCTTTGACTAAAAGTTGTCAGTCCCCGAGATGTCGAGAAGTTTGAAATAATCTAACTTTTTCATTAAGTAGTAGAGCACTTTCTTACCGATGTTCCTTTCGCAAGTTTTATTCACGGAGAAGACATGCATATATACATCTATATTTATGTGTTCGTGAATTCGTTTGAAAAAGGAAATAACGCACATGGCTTTCATGCGACGTTATGGAAGACTTCAAGAATTTCTCTCGAAATGATATACCAGATGATGTATCTATAGCTCACACATCTCGCAAGTGAGCAATATAAATATTTGTCTTTCGATAAATCTCGCATGGTTGTCGCAAGCAGTACCTTTTTTTGGTAGCACGTGTATCCTATCGAGAATAGAAGACAGAGGAGCAGAGCTGCCAACGAGAATGAATGCATATTAAAAATACACGTGTCATCTACGTCTCACTCGAGTTCTCTCAATCTTATGATACTTTTGTATATCTACGGCAGGATGCTGCACATAAATCTCGAGAATGCATATGAAGCATTCCACGCCAAATCAGCCACGTTTGAAATTTGCATTTTGTATTCTTTTCATTTCTTTCTCTGTTAAAGCTCACTGAAAGAAATTCACCTGATTTTTTAAAAATTTTTATCTCAACACATCTGCCGGTTACGAATTTTTTAAAAATATCACGATTTTTTTCTGTACGTATATATAACTACCTGAAAAATTGAACAATAAATGAGGGGATTGGAATCGAATCTTTGTATTGAAATGTACTTCTGTTTAACCTGTCAGCAGGCGCACTACGTACACTTTAAACATTGGGCGCGTGATGAGAGATTTTCTCACATGTATAGCTTCAAGGACTTAATTTGATAAATAGGAACTTGAAAACAATTTCGCTACAGTGATTGTGGCTATTAAACATTTTTATTTAAAAAAAAACCATAAAAACAACGATAATTGTCACTAAAAACCAAAAAATAATAATTAATAAAAATTCAGAAATAAAAGTTGAAAATTTTTTTTAACTCTTCTATCATACAGAAGAATAAATTTGGTGAAGATAGAAAAAATTTCAAATGCTCATGCCATTTTTAATTTTCGAGTAATCATCGTTTTAATATAAGTGTAAGAAAAAGTCTCATAGCGCGCCTGCTGACGGGTTAAAAATATATTGAAGATTATTAAAAGATTAGTTCAATCAATTTTATCTGTTTTAGGCAAGACTTTTTATTGTTTACTGTGTTATCCTCCTTTGATTTTCTTCATAAGTTTTTGTAAAAAACGATTATTTTTTTGATGAATTTTGAACCTAGAGCAATCATGGGGAAATATTCCGTTTTATTTTTCATAATTATAATGTGAATTTTCTTCCCAGTTATCTACAACGCTCGGAAAAATTGAGGAATCCGAATGAATGAGGGGCTTCAAATATGAGTTGTGGATAATACTTTCCTTTAAAAATATGTCAAAAATTATCCAAAGAGTAGTTTCATATATTTTTTCTGTTTTAAGCAAGAAATTTTTTTTTTCACAGCATTAGTCCTCTTCGCTTTTTTCATAATTTTTTATAAGAAGTGATTATTTATTTGAAGAATTTTAAACCTAGGGTGAATGTGGGGAAATCTTTCGTTTTATTTTCATATAATTATAATGAGGGTTTTTTTCCAATTATCTATAATACTTCCGAAAATCAGCAAACCGAATGGATGAGGTGCTCGAAATTCTTGGTTTAAACAGTACTTTCGTTGAAAAATATATAAAAAATTACTTATAGATTAGTTGAATGAATTTTTTCTGTTTTAAGCAAAAAAAAATATCGGGTTTGTAATGTCCATGAAGTTGATTAATTTGAAAAAAACGAAGGGGCTAACACTGAGAAAAAAAATCTTGCTTAAAACAGAAAAAAATGTATTGAAATATACTTTAAACAATTTTTTATGTATCTTTAAACGAAAGTACTTTTTAAGTTATAAATTTTGCACCCCTTATCCATTTGGTTTGCATGATTTTCGAAAGCGTTGTTGATAATTGGAAAAAAACCATCATTATAATTATAAAAAAATAGAACGAAATATTTCCCCACAATCACCCTAGGCAAAAAATTCTTCAAATAAATAATTACTTATAAAAAATTATAAAGAAAATCGAAGGGGATTAACGCTGTGAAAAAAAAATATCTTGCTTAAGATAGGAAAAATATATCAAACTATTATTTCGATAATTGTTCACATATTTTGAAACGAAAGTATGGTTCAAAACTAACATTTTTTCCATTTTTGCCAAAAAATAGAACGGATCATTTCCCCACGATTGTTCTAGGCTTAAAATTCTTCAAAAAATAATCGTTTTTTATAAAAATTTACAAAGAAATTCAAGGGGGGCTAACATAGGGGGAAAAAATTCTTTTTTAAAACAGATCAAATTGATTAAACTAATCTTTTAATAATCTTTAACATATTTTTAAACGGAAGTACATTTCTAAACAAAGATATTAACCCCCGCATTTAATAACATTGCTCAATTTTTCGAGGAGTTATATATATTTACAGAAAAAAGCGCGATATTTTTTAAAAATTCGTAGCCGACAGACGTGTTGAGATAAAAATTTGAAGAAAATTGGGTGAGTTGCTTTCCGTGAGATCTAACGGAGAAAAAACTCAAGAAAATAAAAAATACAAATTTCAAACGTGGCCGATTTGGTGTGAAACGCCCCATATACAGTTGTCGATCAATGTATTGTTTACTTAGTCTATACCTGAACTACGTATAATGATTAAAAATCAAGGATAACAAAATTGAGCGAGGGAATTGAACATAAAACGAAGGATAAAAGTTTGGATCAAGACTGATGGCGTGGCAATTGTAACATTCATACGTTGAGCCGAGTAACCGAATAGTGTATCCCTGGTTACTGTCTTTTTTACCCTCAAATCGAGAATCGAGCCACTTGATTCCTCTTGAGTGCTTTCCAACATGACCCCTCATGTTTTCTCTTCGTAGCAAAACCCAAGTGACTCTGTTTATGTATATACGATCTGGAAATTCATCTTGACTCGGTTTTATACGCCCAGCATCTGGCAGTATTTTACTTGTCCTCCGAATCAACAATTAGTTGAAAACGTAACTACTGCATTTTCCAAAAAATGCGTAGGTCAGTTTTAATACATATGATTCTGTACAAAAGCAAGTCTCTGCAAAAATATTGTTAACATATGTACTCGACTGCATTATAATAAAGTAGTTGCTATGATGTTGAAGTTTGCATCTTTAGAATGCCATGAAATTTTCTCATTTTTCTAGTAATGCCGAAAAGTCATTTGAAATATTCAGCCACGAGAAATGTTCAGAACTTATTGAGTTCCAATAAACTCAAGTGGTCAAAAAAATGTCGACAATTTCTGAGAATTAAGAAAATTATGAATGATTAGAAAACATTTCGTTGCGATTCAAAGATGCAAACTTCAATGTCAAGTAATAGTTGCTGGATGTTCTGAAAATGCAATTGTAATCATGATATTTTATTGTGTTTTTTTATTTTAAAGTGGTGGATCGTTAGATATTCGAAGGTTGTATTTTTGTATGTAAATGATCGAAATAAATTTGAATTGCATCAATCTTATTAGAAAACATCGATAATGCAATGCAATCCATATATTCGTATAATGGTATTTTTTATCGTCAAGAATAAAATATGTACCTGTTAAATAAAAACATTGGAAATTAACCTATTGATGACTCCAGCTTCGTGTTTATCTATTTTAAATGAGTTATGACAAGATTCACCGTCACGTTCAGCTGTTACCATATAAAAGTTGCATTTTAGAATTACTATTCTACTTCTCTAACCATTCTCAAGGAAACTTCACTGATGAATTCTTTCAATTCATAAAAAATGTAAACTATACGCATATAATTACTCTAGTTTGGATGAAGTTCTATTTTATCTCGGACATCCATTTCAGGAAATAAGAATCTTAAAATATCAAGAGTATTGGAAGATTTATTTTCGATTTCGATACCGAGACTTATCGATGACGGTCCCGGAAATTTCGAGACTTTTGAGACTTACAATATTATTATTTCCACTCAAATTCATTTACTATTACTATTTAATCCATTTGAGATAGAAAATTGTACCAAATTATAGTAAAGCTTAAAGTAAAGCTCTCTAAATTTTTATGAAGTGGTAACACTGGCGACAGCATCGCCACCGTATCTTCTCACCACTTTTCGTGTACAATAAGCAGTCGGTTTTCATTTGACTATTGAATTCCGTAGTTTCATTTAAAAGTTTGTTGCTGGTAGAAAACGTTCCATCAATATTATGAAGACACATGAAAGGCACGAAGAGATTGGAAATACAGAGAACTCGTGCTGAAGCCGTGGACAAGATTGTGCGAAAAACAAAATAACTGTGCGTTGAAAAGATATTACAATGGAGAGTCTACCGTTCTCGCATGCTTTTGTGAAGATATTATTTCAGATGCCATTGTTTTTTTTTCCTTTTTCTTTCGATTCCAGCAAATTTCATTCGCCTTTCATTTCACCAGACTCAATAATCAGCGGCTGCACTTTTTGCTTGTGCTATAATCAATCATTGGTTCGAATTATGAGAATATTTACTTTATCGCCGTATAAATGTGTATGTATATAAAACAGAGCATCATTTGTCTTGAACGTCGGTAAACCTGACAATTCCCACAACACTGCATATATCGACCAACAACGAAAGCTACATTCTAACGCTTTCGTTATCCGAACGGGCTAGCATATGCGGCTTGCATGTTATCTTTTCCTCTCAAGGATAATATTACTCTTACGGGGTGCTGTGACGATACTATACCGATGAGATACAGAAGAAACGATGGAATACGTTTTTTTCTATATTGCAGTTAAATACTGCTGTGGTCTTCCTGTTTCTCTTCGTTTCTTCTTTTCTATAAATTATCCTGTACATTCACTATAACTATTTGCAATTATCATTGAGTTTTTAGATTTTTGCAGTTGAGCACGGAGTCTGATTTATTCTGCTGAATATCAATTAAACAATATTGAACCGTCCAAATTTCAATTTCATTTTTCAAAAATCTGTGTACGATTTTTTGTAATGGACTGCCAAAGCACTGCTCGCACTTTTGATTAGCAAAATGATTCTAACTCGGAAAGGGATGACACTTAACATTCACTACAATTTTCTTGGAAAGCTGAAAGTCAAACAATATGATGCCCTGAGCAATTTTTTTTCGAACTTTTCACACGGAACAGTCTGCTATAAAAAGGTGGAAAAAAATCGGGTTTTCTCATTTTTTACTCAACTTTGCCCAACTACGTCAAAGCCGATTGAATCTTTAAAGGTTTCACGTTTTTTGTTTTCAAATCAAAGATACCCGTCGATAAAAGATGAACGTCGTGCCAGATTGCAAATCGACCGGATTTGTTTTCCCTATCTCTCAGAAGCGGAAACCTACTATGAACTCCAAAAAAAAACGTTTTCTATTCAATTCTGCAAGGACAGAAGAACTTTAAACCTTTTTAATTCATTTTGCTGCTATTAGGATATTTAATTATATAAAATTGATCTCTATTCATATTACTGGTAAGCTTCCGTTTCTCCACCATATGAAAAAGAAATCATTCGAAAAATCACTCTATTGAATGGATCAATCAACAAATCTTATCTCATGACGTTGTAACTTTTACTTCATCCGAGACAGTATAAAATTTCAATATTTTTTTCTATGATGAACACTGCTACGAAATGTTGAATAGATTATTCCCGCAGAATACAAACAGGTTTCATGATATAATTATTGTCAAATGTTTTAGGAAAAAAGTGCCTGGATTCAACGTCAACACGAAGTCGAAAGCTTAGTGAACAAACTTGTCGTTCGAGACTGGGCCTGTTCTCCTGTTCATGATTTTTCTCAGCAGAGCATATATTTCTTTGAAAAGTTAAAAGTTTGGAGTGACTTAAACACTGGATTCAAACTTTAGCACCGCGCGTCGTGTTTTAAACACGCCCAAAGTAAAATTCGTCGCTTTTGTTGTTCTTTGATGTCTTGAGCATTTTTATACAGTATACGTACCGGTTTAAAGCGTGCAATCTCGACGTGTCACACACGGGGTGAATCAGTGACTCGAGAGGTACAGTTTACGGCACGCCGCCAAAGAAGATTTTAATAGGCTACACACACATCGTACCATCCCACGTTCTTTAGCCAAAACTTCCATCTCCACCCCCTCTTCTGTCAGAAACGGTTAAGGCGCATGGTGTTATGAATTCACGTTTTTGAAAAGAGTTCCGAAATCGTAAACTCACTCGTCGCGCGTTTTATCAATCACCGCACCAAGAAACAAATTCGGACAAAAGTCTCCATGAATCGAGTCATTCCTAATAAAGATTTTCTCCGAGAAAACAAAAACCTACATCAATTTTGTTCGATATTTGAAATTCCATGAAACTTCCTATTTACAAAGAAAAATAGACGTTCAACGGCCCACCTAGAAAATATAGGAGAGACCTTTAGGGGACGTTATCAGGTTCTCTCATTACCCTATGAAGACACTTATACGGCGACCTGACAGCGCCCTGAACCGAAATGTAACGACTCGAATTATTATGTCCTGATCAGGCTATATGTCTGGGCCCTGGTCAAGCTGCCTAATTAGGCCCTTATCAAACTGCCAAACACGGATCTGATTGAGCCGCCTGGCCAGGTCATTACAATGCTATCACTGTGCACAGGCATACACGGGTATATGGATTCTATAAACGCATACAGTAAAACAACACCAAGAACATTATTCAACTTTTTTCATTTACTCAATGTATTTACTGTTGATTTTCCACTTTTATTTAATAAGGTATTTAACATTCGTAGTATAAAAGTTCGATATTTTGTAATATTACGTTTATAACAGGCACGTACGTTCTTGTACAACATATAACGTTAAGAAAAAATCACACTGCCGAATAATTTTTTTTAGCTCAAGCTTTTTTCTTTTTATTTTTACGTTTTGCATTACCATCAATATTTTTCCTCTATATTGTTATCACTTTTTTAATTTCTTGACAATTGCATCATTGGAAATTTTATATTCGTCTGAATATATTGAATTAGTTGCACAGCACACATCACTCGCACTGTTCACGCGTGATCGTTTTTCAGGCTAGAATTCGTTTCTAGAAAAAACTCAACACTACAATACTACACAGAATTGAATCCAATATTCACACTTGCACACTTAAAAAACATTTAATTTCCAATTGTTGAAACTATAAATACACATTTCAAAAGCTTAAGTAAATGAACAAAATACGAAACCAAGAGCATGGTTCAAATAGATACAGACACGTGTAGTCTGAAATTTTGAGGTTAGAGATACACGTTTCAATGTTGGAGCAATAGTCGGGCGGTCATAATGGAGGCCTTGGCAGTAGGTCCTCATAGGGCAACCCTGGTAGGGCATTTGCAAACTGAGCCTTACGACGGCATGATTAAGGGGAGGCTTAATAGAGTCTCAATAAGGCATGCTTTATTAGGACCGTTTAAGGCTAGCTTGATACGTCAATCATTGAGAAAGGCCTGATTACAACCGAATCAGGTGCTCTATAATAAGGCTGCCCATTCCTCGACCTGATTACGGCCTGATCCCAACAGGCAAACCCTAACAAATTTCCAGGCGAGGGCTTTCGTATGTTGTGGGCTGTCTAATGAGAAATATTCCATTATTTGATAAACCAATTTCGCAATATAAATTGCAAAATCTGATGCTTCACGGTTAAATGCACTATATTTCTGATATGAATTTCAATATAACGATGTTTCAAATTACACTGCGACCCCGATTTAAGACACCCCGATTGATGAAATTTATCCCACAATGCGCCGAATATCGATCGGTCTGCGCATGGTGAGGAAAGCACCCGATCCAATTCAGCCTTGCATCAGGTGCGCAAAGACGGAAAGACGAAGCGTGCGCAGCTCCGATTTGTTGCAATTGCGATGCAGAGTCGGTCCCGCTGCTGTTCCTTAAATCGGGGTCTCAGTGTACATCGTATGCACAAAAAAAGTCAAACTGGAATTCTATCTGATGGTTAATTAGAGTTCGCAAAAGGAATAACTTTCATGTAATTCATTAACTTCGAGAATGCATAAAAATAAAACGTGAACGTAAGCGCGTGATTTGTACAGAATTCAATATTTGAACATTAGTACCTAATTTCAAGTATGCATTCTCGCACTCTTTATTATTTCAAAAGAGCTTCAATATAGATTTATTTACAAACATTGGAAATATAATTACTATATGAGATTGAAGTTCTACTGAAGTTTGGAAACCAGTGACTATTGTTATTTAAACATCACCAAAACATCATACCATTTTCTATCATTTTAATTGTTTGTGCTAAACTTAGTTAATAGCACAGAAACGAGAACACGAACTTCCAGAATATTTTTCTCTCATTGTAGATGTATTGCACGCATTTTAGAAAAAGAAGGGTTGGGTCTCGAAATATACATGTAACTATATATGTTTTCAAGTTCCACTTCCGGTGCAATGCTCGCAAGATTACAAGAGTGTATATTATATATATGTATACCCCTTGGAAACCATACAGTCGCGAATACATGGCTCTGAAAACCAAAGTTTCGTGAGTTCCAACGAGGGCACGCAGAGCTCGCTCTGTATGGAATAACAGTCGTAAATGTTTAGAGCTCGAGCCAGAAACCCGCGTTCTGTACACGAAGAGATTCAAGTTGTATCTTTCAAACTGCCGCCATATACATTCAGTGAAAGGGATTGAGTGGTTTTGATATATACCTGTAGATATAAATAGACTCTATATATAATAAAATTATAAAAAGTGCTGTATCAGCAATTGCCAATTGTCCATGAAATTTTCCTAGTTTGATTAAAAAAAAAAAAAAAAATAACACGGAAATCACAGATCTTTTTTTAGCTTAAATTTTCATAGAAAAACGATTTTTTATCTACTTTTTCGATGTTGTCTCAATGATAGATTGAGAAACCAAATCTTTCGAAAAATTTTCTGCAGAATATCAAAAAACGAAGAAAGTGGTTTTTTGTTTATTTCGATATCTCACTTTTTAAGAAAATCACAGCAGTTTAAAGTGAAAATGTAAAAAATTGTCTGATTTCTAATATTCTTTTGGCTGCTTATTTTTATATATTAAAAAAGTTTCTTTAAACTTAATTCCTGCTGTTTTTCAATAAAAAAGAAATTATTTCTAGTTTACGGTACATTCTGTTTTATTCGAAGTATTATCTTTCAGAAGCTACGACCTTTTCCCATCTTTCACGCAACAAATGGATTCCACGCCAATAGAAATCATTGCTTTTTGAGATGATCTATTCATCGATCCATTTTTACATATCTTCAAGACTTGAAATGATGTGATAACAAATCATTCTGAATCGCTTGAAACAAATGATAACCAGATGGTGCTATGTCCGGTGAATACGACAGGTGAGGTAAAACTTCCCAGTTCATGTCCTTTATATACTTTTTTACGGCTTCTGCTACATGTGGCCGAGCATTGTCATAGAGCAAAATTAGTTTGTTATTACGTTTGGAGCATTCACGCCGCTTTTTTTTCTCAACTCCTGGTTTAGTTTCATTAATTGGTGTTTATAGCGAACAGCTGTGATCGTTTCACTCGGTTTCAGCAACTCGTGGTACACCATACCTTCTTGATCCCACCAAACAAACAGCATCACCTTTTGAGCATGAATATTGCATTTTGGCGTTGATGGACCTGGTTCACCTGGCAGTACCCATGCTTTTTTTCGTGTGGGATTTTCATAATAAACCCATTTCTCATCGCCAGTCACGATTCGATGTAAAAATTACTTCCTTTCGCATCGTTCAAGCAACAATTCACAAATCGTTGTTCGCTTTTCGAGTTGTCTCTCGTTTAATTGATATGGTCATCAATTTCCCACTTTTTGAACCAGTCCAAGATTATGTAAACGTTAATGGCTAACAGCCATTTCAGTAACGTTTAATGTATCAGACAATTCTTTAAGGGTCTGACATGGACCTTCATTGAGTAAGGCCTCCAATTCTTCATCTTCAAATTTTTTCGGCTGTTCTGGACGTTCTTTGTCATTAAGGTCAAAATCGCCACTTTTGAATCGTCTAAACCAATCTCTGAATGTTGTCTCAGATAGAGCATGTTCGCCATAAGCTTCTTGAAGCAAGCGATGACTTTCAGCAGCATTTTTTCTTAAATCAAAGCAAAAAAGCAAAGCTTCCCGCATATGCTGCTTCGTAGGTTTAAAATATGACATTTTCGATATTATAAAAAAAGTAGTTTGTGCAAGTGAATTCACTATTAAATACTGAATATTGTAGGTTATGTTCAATACTTCAACACCGTATAGTTTTAGTGTTACTTCTATGAAAATAATACTAGTTACGCTATCTCATATAAAACAGCGGGAATTAAGTTTAAAACCTACACATCGACACGTCTATTCATTAGATTGTAATTTCTTCGTTAGAAGAAGAAGATAGATTGTAATTCATTAGATTGTATTTTGTAATTATTTGGAATATTTTTTTTTATTTCTTGATATCAAATTATTATCATTAAAAATCTTTTAGAGACCAAAATAATTTGCATGTATTAAAAAAAATGTTATCTTTTTTTCTTTCAATTATCTGCTCAAAGGCTTCCCTGAAAATTCGCCGTGGCACGAGGAAGATAAGCTAATTATTCTGCGCGAAGAAACTTGTAGAGCTTTTTACATACTAAAATTATAGGCTCAAATTGAAATAAATAAAATATTCTTATTTTAGTTTTCCGAAGGAGGATTTTTTTTCAGAAATTTGCAACATATTCGGAATTCGAATGAGGTGATACGACTCTTTGGGCTAATTAATTTTTATCGAAAAAGTTTTTTATAGCGTACGTATCTGGAAACGTTTTCCGACATCCCAAAAATGTTGACTCAGCTCAATTGGCTCCAGGAAGTTACCTATCTCTCATCTGCACTATAGAAAAATGTATTTTACAATATTTGTTATCTGTCCTCTGTTTACTGTAGTGATATTTATCGAACACTTTCATGTGTGTTATTATTTCTCATGGGAAAAAATGCCAGAAGAAAGAAAAAAAAAGAAAAAGAACGACACTTGTGAAAGGCAATGTTAAATTTTTTTAATAATATATTTGAAGTTACATATTTACAGCAATGCAATATTTTTCTAATTTACATGTGTCCAACACTTTATTTGGCATTTTTTATGAAATGCAGACAAACTGCAAACAAAAATGCCAATTTTCTTATACAACAACTTTGTCCATTTTTTCTTAATTTATTATTTAAAAGATTGTACTATTCACTATTCCCTTATTGAATAGTGTAATAGTGCAATCTTTTTATTGAAACTGTAAGTATTTGTATTGAAAATGTAAGAAATTTGAGATGATAATTTCTCAAAATGTATATTTATGTATTAGAAAAATTTCACCACTTTACTTCATTCCGAAAGCAACAGTTTTGAATAATCATTTAATAAATCATTTTTGCATTATTTATGAATAATTTTCAGGCTTTATTTATTATTTTATATTGATGATCGATGTTCTTAACATAATTATTAAATTCTATCGTCATTGAACCTGTAGGTACGATTGTACTTGCCAAAAAAGGTTAAGTTTTCTTTGCAATGGACAAATTGTTCAAGAGTTTTTTATATGTAAATAAACACTATCAAAAGTTCTAAATGCGTAGAGTCATTCACATTGGAAAAAAAAAAATTTGACGATCCAAATAATTCGTATTTACTGAAAGCAAATGAATTTTTCTTCGCAACCCGTGCAAAAAAAATTGTTTCGTCGAGACGCTTTCCGAGAGTCCTGCATGGTCCAGTTTCCGGGATTTTTCTGAATTATTTTCGAGAGTCTCGCAGAGACTCTTTCTAAAGCTTTCCGAAACTCTTTCCGACAGTCACGTCGAAAATTTTTCCGAGATTTTCTGAAACTTTTATCGAGGGTTTCCTAAATTCTTTTCGAGAGTCTCGCCGAGATTCTTCCCAAGACTTTCCAGAAAGTTTTGCTGAGAGTCTTCATCTTTAAATAATCTTAATCTTTAAACTGTGTATAAACTATGCAATATATCACAACGATTCCCAAAAAATTTCGCCATGAATCTCGAATAGATTTTTCCATCCGAGGTTCATAGCTAGATAGAAAGTATCGAAAAGAGTCTCAATGGTACTCTCGAACAGAATTTAGGAGAGTCTCGGAAAGAGTCCCAGCGAGATTGCCGAAAAAGAATTTGAAAAAGCCTCGGCGAGACTCTCAGAAAGACTTTCTGGTAAGCTTTGGGAAGACTCAGCAACATTTTTTGGAAAGTCTTGGGAAGAGTCTCGGCGAGACGCTCGAAAAGAATTTAGGAAACCCTCGAAAAATTTTTCAGAAAATCTCGGGAGGATTTTCGACGAGACTCTCGGAAAGAATTTCGGAAAGCCTTAGAAAGAGTCTCGGAATGTGAGGGAAGGTGAGGGTCTCGAAATGAATTCAAAAAAGTCCTGGAAACCAGACCATGCGGGACTCTCGGCAAGACTTTCGGTGAGCATCTCGGCAAGACTACTTTTTTACGCGGGAATGAATAAAAACGAACATTGGGCCAAATAAATTAATTTTGAGCTAAATAAATTGATTTTAATCAAAGATATATTCATTCCATCCGAATACCGAATTACTGGATAATATACAAATAATAGGTTTACCTGTATCAAATAATTTTTTTTACAGCGCGTTCGCATACCGAACGGTTCATATCACTCAAGTAATAGTTGACTTGGAAGATCGTTCGATTGAGCAATTCGATCACGCGTATAAAATAGTACAGTAGAGGTTTCAATACACATAAATTTTTTGTTGCGCGTAATTTCGTTCCGGATATCAAACGACAAGAACATCCGGTCCGTTTGAGAATCTCACATTTCATTTTATTCGATAGATGGAACCCATATACGCCGGATTCTTTCACGCCGGAACGTATCTTTTTTCTCGATAAGTATTCGATCTTACATCGAGTAGGGGTTGGTCCGTACCGTTTTCGGTCCGTTTTACCGGATGGTGTGGGTGGTAGCAAAGTTCTCGTCGCGGATGGCACCCTCGTCGTAGTTGTCGTCTTTCGCGCGGTAACTGCTCGAGCACTTTCTCCCACGGGAAAAAGCTCACCCACGTCACCGTCAAAAACGTTGTGACATTCTCTACCTCGTCCTCGTCGTCACCGCCGTCTTTTCCTCTCCGAGCACACGTGTACATCGGGCGACGTAAAAAAAAGGGCCCGTAACACCCATGTCTTTGCGTTGTAAATTCCGTGACGTAAGCCCTTATATTTTTTGACACGAGAGTTGGAAGGTTGAAACAGCAATACCATAGACCAAGAAAAACATGGCACCTCTCGAGTCTAGGATCTCTACAATGGAATTCATGAGTTCTCTCGCATCACCACATGTACTACATTTCCAACCAATGGAGGAAAAGACATCATTTCAATATCTTTCAATGTCGAGAAATAAATCGTACGTATGAAGTTCTCGCCTCTATTTTTTGCCACCTTGTCAACCATCTGTGTGTGCTCGACATTACTATCTATGCATGTGTGAATATCAAGAGACTCGGTAGAGTCTCGGGACAAGTACATTGACAGTTCTGTCGTCTGCTGGCCCGAGGCTCGCCGAGACTATATTATCTCTGAATAAAACGATTCGCGGTGGTGGGGGTAAAATTGGCATGTCATTTTGTTCATTTACGAAGCACAGGAGTCATTTGATGGCTTGAAAATTTAACTGGAGACTAATTAAGAAATTCTCTTTCGATTGAGCCCAAAATCAGCATGATCGGTGGCGTAGTTGCTGAGAAAAAACTTTGCACAGGCTCAAGATTATGTAAAAAATACTAATACATCGAAGGATTCGACGTGTCTGTATATGACACAATCAAAGGCGTTTTGATGCCCATCAAAACCCATTTACATGAAAGCCGGTCTCTGGCGACGAGAGCAACGAGCTGCGATTGGTCACAACTACTTTTCTCTCTCTTTTCTCGGTACCGACACAGCGGAAAGTTCTCTCTCTTTTCTCGGTACCGACACAGCAGAAAGTTTGAATGGAGTTTCGACACAACGAAGTGCGGGACGTGCGAGCAATGAATAAAACGATTCACGGTGGTGAGGTAAAAACTGAAATTCATTTTCTTTAATTACGAAGCTCAGGAGGCATATGGTGATTTGAAAATTGAACGGGAGATTTATTACGAAAAAATATTTCGATTGAGCCTTAAATCAGCACGATTGATGCCGTATTTCCTGAGAAAAAACTTTGCACAGGCTCAAGCTTATGCTACATCGAAGTATTGGCTTGTCTGTATACGACACAATGAAAGGCCTCTTGACGCCTTCCGAGCTTGTGATTGGCCATTCCGTTTCATCTTTCTCTACCTATACCACGCAAAGTCTGAACGGAGTTTTCGAAGTGAGAATAAGTGCTTATACGCGAGACGTGTTTGTGGATAAATTCGGGAAAAAAAAATATTTCGCGATCTGTGAATAAATAAATAGTTCGAAGTACCCATACCGCGGAAAGTCTGAACGGAATTTTCGAAGTGAGCAGTGCTTACGCGGGTCCTGTTGTGGATAAATTCGGGAAAAATATTATTTCGCGATCTATGAATAAATTTATTCACAGATCGCGAAATAATTTTGGATCGTACGCGTACGATCCAAAAATGATTTCTTTAATATAAATTCAATGACAGCAATTTAGAGTTTCATCAAATTCACGTATTTTTTATTTTTTTCCCCCTTTCGATCGCGACTAATTAGAATCTCGTGGCTTAAACAGTATTGAAAATATTAATCTTTTTTCACGAACATTTGTGAGGTTATAAATATCGTGGTTAGGTTCGATCGACTCTTGGTTACAGTAATAATAAGAAAGTGATGGTGTGAAAATAGTGAAGTGCTTTTAATCAACTTTCGAACAGTGCTGAAATGAATATGCATTTTTTTATTATTGTTAACCCTGCACTTTTTATTTTCCACACTTAACTCTACGACGGAATTTCTCTTTCGCGATTAAATGTTCCTCGTATAAGATTTCTTGAGAAATCATTCTTTTCGATTCTTTGATAACTATGAAATGGTATACGTTGAACTGTTAATCGTGATTGGTGTGAATCGATGTAAATTTGGAAAAGAAACTCTATAAAACTAATAATGAGTGTCAAAAAAATGTATGTGGCAAAGTTTGTTATTATCATGTCGAGTTTTGAGCAGTGTTTAATAAATATTTTTTTTAACTCTACACCGTTGACAATTTATTTTATTGGTCCCTTTCCTCTTTATTATAAAATGTTCCTCGCTTGCCATAATAAGATTTGTACATCATGAAATGTTTCTTGCATGATAATTGTTGATCCATTTCAAAAGATTTTTGACGTCGTTTTTCTATCCAAAATATGGTGTAGAATCATCTTGCGTTTGATGAATTAATAGTCAAATACACTGTCAACCTGCATGTGGATATATATGGATGCCTCTGGATGATAACCGTAGTAAGTAATGATATATCTTTATGTCAAAATGGCTCGTATAATATATCTTTATGTCAAAAGGCTATGGCGGTATATACTCCATATCCTATCAAAATTTGTATCTTTGGATTGCAATGAATACCTATAGACTCTGAAAATTCTGTGAAGCGACAAATGTACCAAGTATTTCCACTTTTTGGCTCCGATTGTAGCATTATGAATTGAACATTTTGTTATGAAAGTTCTTTGGTTGCTCATTTGTCAATGGGATCAAAAATATTGTCTTCGGAACACCATGAATATATGCAAAATTTCAGAATTTTGTTTGGCTCAATATGCTCTACATTTTTTCACATCCCTGCTTTAGTTGTAGCATAATGAATTTTAAAAAACTGTTTCAGAAAGTCTTCCGATGTGTTTTTTCTGACATTATCAAAATTTATATCTTTGGATTGCAACGAATGCCTACAAACTTCGGAAATTGTGTGAAGCGACAAATGTACCAAATACTTCTACTTTTTGCCTCCGATTTTAGCATTATGAATTGAACTTTTGTTATGAAAATTCTTCGGTTGCTCATTTGTCGATGGAATCAAAATTATTGTCTTCGGAATGCCATGAATATATGCAAAATTTCAGAATTTTGTATAGCTCAATATGTGCTCTATTTTTTCACTTCACCACTTTAGTTGTAACATTATGAATTTTGAAAAATTGTTTCAGGAAGTCTTTCGATGTGCTTTTACTGATATGATCAAAATTTGTATAATTGAATTGCAATGGATACCTACAGCCTTTGAAAATTCTGTGAAGCGACAAATGTGCCAAGTATTTTCCCTTTTGCTCATTTGTCGATGGGTTAAGAATTGCTGGCTTCAGAATGCCACGCATACATGCAAAATTTCAGAATTTTGTTGGGCCCAATGTACGCTACATTTTTTAAATTCCCTAATTTAGTTGTAGCATTATGAATTTTGAAAAATTGTTTCAGGAAATCTTCTGATGTTTTTTTACTGATATTATCAAAATTTGTATCATTGGATTGCAACGGATACCTACAGACGTTGGAAATTCTGTAAAGCAACAAATGTACCAATATTTCCACTTTTTGGCCCCGATTGTGGCATTAAGAATTTAAAATTTTGTTATGAAAATTCTGTGGTTGCTCATTTGTCAATGGGATCAAAATTATTGTCTTCGGATCGCCATGAATATATGCAAAATTTCAGAATTTCATTCGGCTCAATTGAGCTATATTTTTTCACTTCCCTACTTTAGTTGTAGCATAATAAATTTTGAAAAATTATTTTACGAAGTCTTCTGATGTGTTTTTACTGATATTATCAAAATTTGTATCATTGAATTGCAACAGATACGTACAGACTTTGAAATATCTGTGAAGTAACAAATGTGCCCAATATTTCCACTTTTTTGCTGAAATACTGGCATTATTAGGACTGGAAAATTTTATTATGAAAATTCTTCGTTTGCTCATTTTTGGATGGGATTAAAATTTGGCTTCGAAAAGTAATGGCTACATGCAAAGTTCATAAACTTTATTGAGCCCAATGTGTGGTATGCTTGAGTTGTGGCATGATTAATTCAAAAAATTGTCAGAAAGTCTTTGGTTCCTTTTTTCTGGAAGTATAAAAATATGTTTCATTGGAACGCACCGTATACTTACAAACTTTGGAAATTTCCTGGAGCAACATGTGTGCTCAGTATTTCTACTTTTTGGCTGCTATTGTGGCATAACGAATTGAAAAATATTTTCGAAAAGATTTGCTCTACGGATGCTCTGGTTGTGATGGTACGAAAATTTGCACGAAGATAATGCAACTGGTACAACTCAACTCGATCCATTTTCTTGGGCACAGTACTGATCTAAGTTTGCCCACTTTGTTGAATTTATTGTTTTAAAATATCCACAACATACTTTCTGAACTTTTCAAAATTCAAAGATAATATTAAAATATCTGTAAGTTCTAGTTTTAAGGCTTTCACGGCCATTATTGTTATAAATATCAAAATTTGCATCAAAATTTGTATCATGGGAATGTAGCCGATACCTACAAACTTTTAACATTTTGTGAAGCGCCAAGTATTTCCACTTTTTGTCTCTGATTGTGGCATTATGAATTGAAAAATTTATTACAAAAAGTCTTCGGCTGCTCATTTTTGGATGGGATTAAAATTTCTGTCCTCGGAACGCAATAGATACATCCAAATTTTCTGAACTTTGTTGGGCTTAAAGTGCACTATGTTTTTTCACTTTTCCACTTTAGTTATAGCATAATAAATTTAAAAAGTTGTTTCAGAAAGTCTTCGGGTGCTCTTCTTCTGATAGTATCAAAATTTGTATCATTGGAATGTAGCCGATATCTACAAATTTTGACCTTTTTGTGAAGAGGAGACATGTCTTGTGTGCTAAGTATTTCCACTTTTTAGCTCTGACTATAGCATAATAAATTGAAAAAGTTTTATTCTAAACGCTTTCCTCTACAGTCGCTTTGGTTTGTTCAATATATTGTTTTGGAGTTCCCATAACATACTATTTGAACTTTTCTATATTCAATGAGAATATTGAAATAGTTGTAACTTTTTATTTCCATGGTAGTAACTTCTTCAATGGTATTGAAAAATAATCATGATTCCACCTTGTTAATAAAAATAAGAATGAAAAAATGCGTGAACTTTTTTCACAATAGATTCGATGTTTTCTCTAAACATACATGAAACGGGTTTTTTATTTCATCATTAATCAAAAATGAAAAATTTCGAAAAAAATCGCCCCATTTTTATCAACAAGCTGAAATAAGCGTAATGTTTTTTACCACAAATCTACAAATATAACAAGGAGATACTGCTATTTAATATGTTTCTTTGATAAACACAAATTCAAATAGCTACAAATTCTATGGAAAAGTTCTGACTCTTCTAATCTTGCTCTCAAAAGCTTTGTAAATTTTTGTATCAGACTCCCAGTTCCCGACTTATTTTAGCCTGATTCCAGAAAGGTAAATCGAAATGTCAAAAAAATTTGACTGGCTCGAGAATAAAAAAAATGCCAAATTGAAAATTCCAAAACACGTGCCCCTTTATTTCATGGGGGAAAAACCTGACTCGAAGTAGAAGGGGTCAGGGTTTGGAAATGAAAAAGCGATAATTTCCCAATATAACCTTTTTCTAATCTATATAAAGCGAGATGTTTGAAAAGAAAGAGAAAAAACGAATCATATCACGCATAAAAATCCCCCTCGCGGAAGAAACCTGGACAAGTACATTTGTTGACCGCCGTTCCCATATTTTTCCACGAATATACATACACTGCAAAAACCTGTTCTCGCAAAAATCCCTGAGAAAATCAAACCCTATCAAAAAGTAAGAAAAGTGACCACTCTCAAAAAATGTATCAAATAAATTCAAATCACACAAAACAAAATGAGTTAATCCTCGCGAAAAGCTAAGGTTGGGTTTCGCAAAAAGTTATAAAATAAATTGAGCTATACCAAAATATATGTGCCCAGTACGGGAGGCTCTATCGTGTGAAAAAATCTTCAAATAATGTTGAATGTTGATAGAGAAAAGAATCAAGTTCGAAAATGCAGTTGTTTTACCAACCAGAATGAAAATAAAAACTCTGTATCAATAAGGGTCCGAAGCAAAAAAAGATTGCAAACGAAAAAAAATTAGATGAAAAAGAATTTCGGCCGAAGTACTTGGCGAGGTTGTCACCATGACCGATACATTATGTAAATTAAGTGAAAAAACATTTGTCAAGTACTTCGGCCGAATTTTTTTTCAATCTAATTTTTTTCTATGTTTCATAAAATAATTTGTAAGTCAAGGATGATGCATCATATTCTTCCGTCATTTCATCTTTGAAAGAATAATAATTCTGAGGCTCCTGATAGTAAAGTTAAATATAATTATCTATTTATAGCTTAGATCGAAATTGCTAATATCCTCGCTGCCTTTTCGCCCCTGAATGCCTTATTCTAATACACAACTTGAAAGCTAATGATAAAGTATTTAATTTTCTGAATTTTCGCCTTGGGGAAAAATTGGTATTTGAGGTCTCTTCTAGAACACCTTCCTGCCAAGCTATAATCAAATAATAACCTATCAACGAATTACTAACATCTCGAGAAAATACTTCGAGTCTATAGTTAACTCTTTTGAAAACATAACTTTTTTTCTTATCACTGGAACGAAACGCTCCTATATTTAAACAACCTCAATAACAAGGAATTTATGGTAGAAAATCTGTCTCATTCTTTTATGTCGAATTAGTAGTATGAGCAATACTGATTCCTGACATTGAAATAAGTCGATGGTGTAATGATGTAAACACGTTGTAAGTTTTTTTGTTATATACAGGCTCTATTGGAGTTTATATAAAGCGAAATATATGAAAATATTATAGAAAAAAGAAGTGATATCAAATAGCAAAAATCCCCTCCCGGGGAAAAAAACTTGGACAAGTACATTGGTGGTCCCTCGTTTCCCTATGATATCACAAAAAGTCCAAAACCCCACTTAAATTTTTTTTTTTTTAATGTTTACTAATTTTATTCATATTCCGGAAGGAAACCAACCATATAGATCACGAAATAACCGGCCAAAAAACCAGACTTCACAATAATTATCACTTTGAATTTATTTCCACAGAACAAAACAAGAATCAAAACATTAAAAAATCAGAATTATCAAGATGAGAAAAACACCACTTATAATTGGTGTGTAAGAAGTATCAATAGTCTAGAAAAAAATGAAGAAAGATCGACATCTAAGTTACGTGCAGCAGTAAAATTTATGATATCAGTACTAGGACAAGTATTTCTTTGATGACTGAGAAGATATCAATATGGACGTACCGGCAACGTAGGGCATGCAGTTGGTGCATTGCTTCTGGGATCTCCTAAGTCGAATAGCTACTTTTGTTTTGGCTATGGCGTGACCAATGTTGCCAAATAGTATTTACTTACATGACCTAATGAAACAACATTGCCTGCGCCGTGGCTAAAATAACGAAAAACAAGCAGGAACAGGAAGTTTCGTATAAGATCCCGTGCTTTTGTAATGTTAAAAAAAAAACATTAATTTATGTCTGTACATGATAGCACAGTTTTGTTTGATTGGTAATAATTTGATGAACGTTCACCACCGTACGTTGAGCGTATACGCACAGAGTACTTGTCCGGCCCATAACTTTTTATTAAAATTGCTCATTTCAGTAAAAATCAGTGGTCTCTCTCAAAAGTCAAGGGTCATAAATACGCACTTTTTCATTATTGGTAATATCTTATTTAATTTTTATTTTTTATGATTAATCCCGCATAATGGTTTAAATTCTCTTTTTCAAAACATAAAGGGCTATTTTGATAGTTGGCGCCCAAGAACATCAAAATGAAACGAACGGAGGGGGATTATTTTGTGTGAAATTTGCGTGATCTTAAAACTTTAGATACAAATTTGACGGTGCATTCAGAGCCCACATTGATCTTTTGACCATTAACCAGTGGTTACTTAGATCTTCTACTAATAAATAGTAGTTTTCCAAAATATAATAACTTTCGTTGCTGGCAATAATAGTTTTCGAAAGTATGATACGCTACATTGCTGGCAATAGTTTACTGACAATGAGTCGTATCTTCAGAAATTTCATAATTGACTGCACCTTATGTTAATGTAATTTTATGATGACTACGAACACCATTTTATTCCGATTGAATAGACGTCGAATGTTGTTTATGATACAAGGCCATTCTGAAATTCGCAGAAGAATTGATTTTCTTGTAAATTTCTGACGGCGAAAAGCAACGCATGCAACGAAAAGCACCTCCAATTTTATTTTCACTTGAATGAGCAATTTTAATAAAAAGTTATGGGCCGGACAAGTACTCTGTGCGTATACGCTCAACGTACGGTGGTGAACGTTCATCAAATTATTACCAATCAAACAAAACTGTGCTATCATGTACAGACATAAATTAATGTTTTTTTTTTAACATTACAAAAGCACGGGATCTTATACGAAACTTCCTGTTCCTGCTTGTTTTTCGTTATTTTAGCCACGGCGCAGGCAATGTTGTTTCATTAGGTCATGTAAGTAAATACTATTTGGCAACATTGGTCACGCCATAGCCAAAACAAAAGTAGCTATTCGACTTAGGAGATCCCGGAAGCAATGCACCAACTGCATGCCCTACGTTGCCGGTACGTCCATATTGATATCTTCTCAGTCATCAAAGAAATACTTGTCCTAGTACTGATATCATAAATTTTACTGCTGCACGTAACTTAGATGTCGATCTTTCTTCATTTTTTTCTAGACTATTGATACTTCTTACACACCAATTATGAGTGGTGTTTTTCTCATCTTGATAATTCTGATTTTTTAATGTTTTGATTCTTGTTTTGTTCTGTGGAAATAAATTCAAAGTGACAATTATTGTGAAGTCTGGTTTTTTGGCCGGTTATTTCGTGATCTATATGGTTGGTTTCCCTCCGGAATATGAATAAAATTAGTAAACATTAAAAAAAAAAAATTTAAGTGGGGTTTTGGACTTTTTGTGATATCATAGGGAAACGAGGGACCACCAATGTACTTGTCCAAGTTTTTTTCCCCGGGAGGGGATTTTTGCTATTTTACATTATATGTAAACAAGCGTGATGTAGTTCCAGTTTACATTTTTGCAGGATTTCACAGTGCGAAAGAACTCACAGATTCTTGCTCGGATCGTAGATGCACTGCAAAACTGTTGTTGGTATCGTTGTTGATGAAAAAAGTGTCACGTAACGAAAATATGAGAGATTAGAAAAAGGTGAACTTGCGAGAGACAGGAGAGGGAATTGTAGAGCACATGTTGTTTCTAACTCTTCTATTTTGATAGTTTTTATATTTTTATTAGAGTGAAATATGTAACATTTCACACCCATATCTTTTTTCACTTGCGTTTTTATTCAGTTATCCTACGTACGAACCCAATACCATACAGCATGACGATGAAATTTCGTATTTAATTTCATACGGGTTACAGCAAGAAATGGCTTTCGTGCAGTTATACCCAAGAGTTCTTCCACTTTCCATACTATTTATTCCCAAGTATGAAAGAACAAGAGTTGGCAGAAAAAAGTCAGTGATATAGCGAAAGATCTCCGCCCCAACTGTCGATGAAGAACAAGGGTGAAGGAAAATCCGAAAGAGTGGGAGAGAGAGAAAAATAAAAGAAGATGAAAAGCGCGAATCTCTTTCGCCGATGCGCCAAATGCTTCCTCATATGATGGGGCATATCCATGTGTGTGGTAAAGTACTTTTTATGGTCTTTTTTTTCACTCTCCGGAATCGAGGGAGGGTTCGCAAAATTTTTCGGTTCAAGTATTGTAGACGTTTCTCACACCGTGCGTGATTTGCAGCGCATGCTTCGTCGAACGGTTCTCGATGAAAAATTCTTCACGGTTCATAGAACTCGTGATACTTTTCAGGCCAAATATATATATCGCGTATATATATTTGAGACGTGTACGTATCATCGCGTCCCAATAGCCGATATAACGTCCCTATCAGTTCAACATATATATTTCAATCTATATATACATATGTATGTGTGTGAATATACATAAAGGGAACTGCCATTGGGTGGATGATAAAATATAAGGTCCGGTGGTGAACGAAACTCGAGGAAAAAGACCGGTAACTGTGGGATACATTATTCATCGATAATAGCGCACATGAGGTGGCCGAATGTGCACCGGCTGCGTTATTGCTGCGAACGTGCATGCTTCGACACTCAAAACTCTCGTCCTCTTCTTTTCTTGCTGCTTTTCAATCTCAACCATTATATTATGGTCTCACCGAAGCTGTATCTCATTCCCCGTTTTATTTGCACTCAAAACTCGAAACGAAATCGCTCACTGAATTTGTGCTACAAGTCGGTACGTAATATTGATCTTTGCAAAATGTGTGACTCACGAAAAAATATTGCAATTGACAAAATCGTAACTAAGTCATAAGTAACAGCCATGACTAATCGAAGCAGGATGTTTTATATAGCTATCCGGCTATGAATTCCTCATTCAAAATAATATTCTCTTTTTGCACTTTAACGGTTACAGACTTGAGATATTTTTATGTATCCTTTAACAATAAATAGAGAAAAAATGGCTCTTCAATTGTTTCGGCCAGGCTATGCATTCATTTGAATGAAGTTCATTTGTACTTTATTTGTGAGCTTTAGGAATTCTCAATGTTTGCAGCTTCGAAGTTTATGAAAGACCTACGAAAGGTTTATGGTAATTCGGCCATAAACGCGACGGATTTTTTTTAAGAGAATTGCAAATTTGTCAGTGTTTCGATTCTTCTTGTTGATTTGTAAGTCTTTTAAAGAGCAACATGTTACCGTCGTATTCCGTATTTTTCGTATATCCGTTGTCAACAACGTCTTGTTTTTATGGCCGTGCTTTTTTTTACACCAAGCGTGAAAGAGCTAGGAATTCATAAAGAGTGACAAAAAAGTAGTCTTGGCTGTTACAAAAGTTTAACAAACTCATGTATATCCGATAAAAACTGCATTGCATTGAAGAAATAATAGTGAAAAGATTAAAAATATATGTGGAACATCTGAATTTCAAATATATCCGCAGACTACCCATCGTCTCTCCTTCTTCCCTTCTACGCAACCGGTGCAATCTATTCTCATGCCATTATATTAACAACATTCAAATTTCATTCAAATTAATACAATGACATACCTTACTGAAGTGTGCCGTTTTGAATTATTATATTTCACGACATCGTTACATAAAATTCTTCTGATAAATTGGCATTTCTATTTATCAATGGGATATTTGAATAGAAGCGGAAATTATGGATGATATTCGTTTCCGCGTCCATATTCGGTATCTCAAATTTCGCAGGTAATATAGCCGATGGTTATACTATAACTACATGCACTTATAACGCAAGCATAATTATGTATTTATTACAATTCATTATTGCCAGTTCTACTGCCTAATGAAGCAGCACTCATACTCACACATTCTGTCGCGATTACGACGTCGACGTTCGCAACCCTCGGCACGTAATTCGAGACTAATTGAATGAGGGAATCTATTAACGTAAGCGCTGTAACGCCAAGCCTCTTCTTGCAAATACGCTTCTATAATCGTTGAGCATCGACGACGAAAAATGTATGCACAGCAGGGACCGATTGTACTCCACCCTTTTTTTCACTGAATATGCATATGCGTATAACTGTGTCTTATTCACTTGCACACATATGCACTATGTGTATATAATAAACCATTTAAAATCTTTCATGAGTATACACAGATATTTTGTTGTCCCTCTAGGCAGTTCCCATTATGGGCGTGTTTAATATGAGACATTTCAAATGAAAATTTTATTGTGAAACATTAACCATGATCCGAATTTTTAACGTTTTTTCTACGAATGAAGTAAATGCATATTTTTTTAATGATTTTCAATTTCGCGATTTCCTCAACTTTGACGAATAATAATTTATAATTTGAACTACTGCTGTATACCTCTCAGTTGAAACTGCAATAAATTGGTAATTATTAATACTACAATTAATATGATGACAGTTGTTCGGTTCTCGGAATTGAACGTTCGCGTGAAATACCTCGTATGTACATGAACGTATGAGGCATTCTATACCAATTTACCTAGCCCATCATTTCGTGCGTTTTGCGATTTGGCAGAACAACGTTTGTAATTTTTTTCATTTCGATCTCAAGTCTTTGGAAAGATATCATTTTTTAAATAATTTTACTTGTGATAATATTAAAATGTCAACTTGAAAACTAATTACGATCATTTATAAAAAATATGGAAAAAATTAATCGGTATCGTTTTCGATGTTTTTTTTCTTTTTTGATTTCAAGTAGAACACAATCTTGTTCAACATGAGTACCATTTTCAATTGTTTTCGAAAAAACCGCCTAAAAATGTGAATAACTGGATGGTATTGGAAACAAGTCAGATCTTAAATCCATTTTTCGTTAAATTGATAATATTACTTTTAGATTCATATTAGGAAAAAAACCGTATGTAAGAAAAAAAATACAACGAAAAATAGACCCAAGATTGCACTTTTCTTAAAGATCATAAGATGTTTTGTAGCTTTTATGAAAACAAAATAATAACAAAAACGACAATCATATTTCAAAAATCGGTGTGCACATAAAATTTGAAATTTGAAGTGACGCATCTGAAAATGTTAAATCATTGCAGATTAGAAACTGAAAAAAAATATTACATTTTCTCAAGGATATGTGAGACTAAAATCTGAAAATGTATGTCGACATTTCTGACAATACGTACTAAATAAAGAAAAAAATTCCGGTAAAATATTGGGTTAGAAACTAAGTCTTGACTCCCTTTTTTTAAATCTCCCTTTTTTTATTCTAGACCATTCTAGAAAGTTTCCATAAGTGGCAATTGTTAGAATGTTCTAGAAGCCTTCGCATGGTGGGTATAAAAGTCCGGCTGCGGACGTATGCGGGAGTCTAATTCTTGACATGGACGAGCGCGCTATTCGAGGTGCAATATATTACGAGTTTCGGCGTGACAGCAGTACAAGGCAGGCAACCACCAATATCAATGTTGCTCTCGAAGAGGCCACCGTAACACAATCGACAGTGAGCCGCTGATTCCGTCGCTTCGTTTCCGGAGATACGAGCCTGGAAGATCGAGAGCGCTCCGGTCGACCTATTGAATTGGAAGACGACGCCATATCAAAAGAGCTGAAGAAGGACCCAAATGCTACCACTCGGGAATTGGCGCAAACACTCGGCTATAGTCATACAGCGATCGAGAACCGGCTGCATACACTCGGCTATCGGCGAGTGCTGGCGAGATGGATACCTCATCAGTTGAGCGATGTCAATCGGGCTGCCCGAGTGTCCATCTGCCAGTCGTTGCTCCTGCAGCCGAAACGCAAGGAATTTCTTGGCAATTTAGTGACTGGAGACGAAAGTTACATCCTCTACGAAAACAATGAACGGAAGGCCTATTGGCTGCCGCGCAGAATAGAACCGCCAGCTCATCCCAAACCAGAGACCCACGGAGGAAAGGTTTTGCTGTGTTGCTGGTGGGATGCACGCGAAATGATATATTACGAACTACTCCCCGGACAACAGACGGTGACCGCCAACGTATATGTCGAGCAACTTCGCCAATTGGCTGCTGCAATGCGAGCAAAGAGGAGAAAAGTGGCAAAGGTGCACTTATTGCACGACAACGCTCGGCCCCACGTTGCTTCAATCACCCGCCAGCTACTGGAAGAGTTTGGTTGGACCACGGTTCCATACCCGCCGTATTCCCTGGACTTAGCACCTTCGGATTATCACCTGTTCCGAGGCCTTAAGGTGATCTATCAGTTGCATGAGTGGGGGGTCGATAACTGGAAAGTAGATACACGGTTTTCTCGGACGCGCTTGATATTTCGAGAAAACTGTGTATCTACTTTTCAGTTATCGACCCCCCACTCATGCAACTGATAGATCACCTTAAAACTTTCCTGCGTAATCAACGCTTCAGAGACTTCGACCATGTCGAAAACGCAATCTCAGAATTTTTCGAGCAGCAACCGGTGATTATATTGTAGATTGACATGTTTACATGAAGACCAACATTATAAATATATCTGTGTATCTGAAGTGAGTCAGAACTTAGTTGCCAACCAGTATTGAATGCCTCATACACTCAGTCACAAATACACGCACACACACAATATATATACTCTTTTGTTTCGATGCAACAAAAATCATTCTTCCTCTCTCCGATCTATTTTCATTCGCTTTTTTCTTTCGAGTTTTCTCTCTGCTCTTCTTTCTCCATCTCTTTTTGTACTCTGTTCTATCGATAAATACTTGCGCATGAATTTGAAATTCCATATCCTTCCCGCACTATATTACTCGAACTCGCGGTGTACACAATATTGGATGCCTGTATTGTTTTTTTCATTCCCATAATCACCTTTTTTTCTGCATATCGTCGAATAAAAGACCACCGTTAACATTTCGATAGTCTCATCGAACCATAGGGCCGATTATTTTGTGCTAAATAACAATTTTTGTACTTGATTTAGTATATCTTTTTCATGCTTTATATTCATGATAATATTATTTTTCACATTAACGGGAGAAACCAGTTTAGGAGGCCGAAATTTTGAGGTTTTTCGTGAATTTTTTTTAACAGGGAAGGAATAATCAGATTTTGTTTAAACTTGGAGAATATTTTATTCGTATTTTGAAATATACTTTGTAATTTTTTCAAGTCATTTTCGCCGGAAATAGTGGAGTTAGAAGCTGCTGTCCATGAACGATCACCATCCGAGTTTTTTGCTGGTGGGCATCCCTGAAGTCACAATTTTTATTTGTAATCATTACAATTTTCTTTTTTTGTTAACAACATATTTCCTAAGAATATGAACCTAATTGTGATAAAAAAAGTCGAAAATTGCATGTATTTGAGGTGTTTGAACGCAATGTCATGTTTTTATACCATGTTTTTTCACTTTTTTTGCATTAAAAAAAATATTTTTAATAATAATATCATCCCAGAGTTAGGTTCATATAGATTGTAATTGAATAAAGAATATTCACACAAATTCTCAGAACGATTGGTCAATAACTTTTTGAGCTAGAATGGCCACCAGTTGAAAAAAAGTCGTTTCGAGAAAAACGCGTTTGAAAAAAAATGTAGAGAAAACGAGAAATTCAAGGCAGTAATTAATTATATAAACTGCTCACCGGTTAATCAGCTATTTCAGCACCATATAGCACCCCTCTTCTTCTTCAAACGCATCATTTCGTGCTTGCATCTCCTCTTGACGAGCTTTCCGAGCTTCCTTGGTCTCCAACGACTCTCTTGTTTCCATGCTACAAACATTAGAAATAGAGTTAATTATATATCGAAAAGATCAGAAAATGAAGAGAATTTTTCTGATAATGGTTTCACGATTTCACTATTTTATTTCCATAGGAACTTTTTAATTATAAATTGAATTGATACATTATTTTAACAGCTTTAATAATATTCATGACTACAAAAGAGATCGTTATCGGAATATTTTTTAACCGCAGTTCGTAGTCCTTGTACAGGTATATTAATATATCTATCGCATATATTATATATAACGTGAGCATACTCCATTTCTAAAGATGTCTCTGGCTGCGTTAAAACTCGCACAGAGCTAATGTTAAGGCTCGCCAGGACGACTTTAATCCCGACGGTGAAATTTTTTTCCTTTTCCCCCTACCCTCGTGCTATACCAGGCTAGCACAGAACTTTCTTAATTGGTAAACGTCCGTCTTTCGTCCTGTGCTAGAATTCCCAGACACGACACTCCATGGTGTGGTATTCACCGAAAATGTATTCTTTTTTTTCGCCATCTCTCTCGGGATCTTCTTTTTTGGTCCTGTCTTATCTCTCTTGCGAGCTATTCCCCGGTCCTCTCTCGTGGGAGTACAGTGGTCTCGAAATTCTCGGAAAAAATGGATGAACGCTTCGGATCACACAGCCCGAGGATTCTCGTATTCAAATTAAATTCAATGAATGTATTTGAAATATCGATATCTTTTTTGTTTACGCCATAGACGACTTTATTCGTAGGGATCTATGCTGGATTCCGTATTCTTTTCTCGCGGGATAATCATATATTTATGCAGCTTGCGAATTCGGGCAACGCGATCTAATACTAAATTGAACCCAACATGTATATATTTGTAGGGAAATTTTTGTGTACATGAATTTGCCTAGAAAAAAGCAGTGTTGTATGTCTTTCATTTTGAAGATGAAAAGATTCCGGCGGAGGCAATCTTGACGGGGGGTCGCCTTGAATGAGCTCGGTCTCAAGTCTGGGCTGTTTTTTTTTCTCGGAAGTTGTCTAATTAGAGACTGTCCTAAGATCGTTTATATATATTACATGCTGGGGCAAGCCCACGCCAAATAGAGCAATTTTTCCAAAGATTTGTTCATGTAGTACTTAACTACTATTCAATTACCTAAAAGTGGCTTCAAAAATCGTCAGTCTCAATTGTAATTGATTGCCATGGACAACAATATTTGTGATGGAGTTGTGGCTCATCCTACACAAGTTTACCGTTTGTGCGTTTAAAATAACATTTGAATTTTTCACTGAATCAATAGTAAGTTTATAAATGGAATACACAAAGTTTGTTGAAATGCATTAGGCAGATTTTTTTTTGTGAATTATTCGAAGTTTTGCGAAAATACCAAAAAAATGAAAAATTCGTTGCAACGTTCTCGTTGTTTGTTATTGAATCATCACGAAAAATACATTCAATATGTCTCTATAGCAGGAATTTACATTTTTCGAATTTTTCGAATTTTTCGAATTTTCTACATCACGACTTCATCATTTATATAGGAAAAACATGCAAGAATTTATCGAAAGCTCTTCAAATGTATATAATTTATGACAGATTAATTAATTCACTTCCAATTTCATAACGGACATTTATTGAAAATCATTTAATCGTATAAAAATACAGGAATCTTCAAATTATATGTTTTCGTTAAAATATTGTATAAAAAAAAAAAACTGGAAGGAACGACGCAGGAAAAGGTCGATTGAACGATTCGAAATTATAAGGTTGATCACAACTTGTCACGTATTTTGGCAAAAAGTGGCTAATACTGTAGGAACATCGAAACTGCTGGCAATTTAATGTCGGAACATTGGGCAGAGAATACCCCTTATTCATAAATATATGAATGTAGACGCTGCCATAGCTCGTAAGTTGCCTGAGTGAATCTTGTCATAGTTCTTCGTATGTTATTTAGAACTCGTTTTCTCCTACAAATCTATTTTTTTCTTTCGACCCGTTTACGTTCTGAAGTGATCCGTCCCGGCTGACGGTCAAAAGACTACGTAGAGGAAAGATCGAAGATAAAAAAATAAAGCAACGGCAACGCGGGATGAGAAATCACAAGTGGCGGGGAATCATCTAAATGGTTTTTTCATCGACCAAACTGAGAATTCTCTCGTGATATAAGTTTTGTCCATGGCTCAGTTCGTCATTAGTGGCTTCTGACAGTACCGGACCATTAGATATATCATCTCGATAATGTAAGGAACACACTTCAGTGCTTCCGGAGTTCTATGATTCTCGTCTCTTTCTCTCTTTCTGTACAGTACAATTTTATTAAGCACAAATTAATATAAACCATAGATACATCGCTTATATCAATTAATAATAATAATTACGATAACAAATATATGCGGAAAAGTTATTTACCTTTTGTATTCTTATACAGCTGTGCGTGCTCTTTTGAATATTTCGAGTGTACAGGAATATATCTAAAGAACCGCGCTTACGTAAATACAACAAAATATCAAAAGTCAAATTTCAGATGGAAGTATTTTGTGTACCATTCAGAAGTCCGGACCGCATTGTCATCAGATGTTTTTTCATTTCTTTCTTTACTGATGTTTTTATCATACCTTTGCTATTCGATTCTTTAAAGACCATTCAAGGCTTTTGTATTGCTACAGGCCACAATTCTTTCATAAGATATATTATGAATCAGAAAATTTGATGTTTTATATGAATGTTTTTGTATCATTAACGCCTTACATACGTCCAGCAGCGCCTAAAACGCGCTAAAAGAAAAACTGTTTTTAGAAGAGATAGCAATAGAAATTAATAAAAACAATTTTTACACATTGTTTATTAGTATTTAAACTTTATAAAAAAATTTATTTCATTTTTTTTTTCAAAAATTACAACATAAAAAATCACGTTTCCCGAAGCACTATGAAAAAAAAGTTGCTCCACGGTCTGCATCATTTCTTCTTGAAATGCTGATGGATCTGCAAAACGTAAAAAATTCTTATAAAATAAAGTTGTAGTTACAGTCTGTCGAGCCGGATTTTTTAAATTCGAAAAATTTTGGCAATTTACGGCAGTTTAAAAAAAGTGTGCATTTTGTGTCATAAATGTCACACTTTAATTATGTTTATAAAATTTTTTAATCACAACATCAAAAATCCGGCCCGACAGACTATAGAGAAAACAATTTCGAATATTAAAAAAAAAGCATAAAAAAATATTAAAAACTGTATGAGTTATCATGCAGACCGTGCCAGAAAAAGTAGTTTTGAGAAAAATGCATTTAAGGCATCTTCTCACTTTAAACGCCTCAAAAATAGGCTGTTTTTGCGATTTTTTTTCGAGGATTTTTGCTTAAAATTATGGGATAAAACGGATCCTATGTAATAAACACATCTTTCAAGTACATGAAAAAATTTTTATTTTATTTTTTTAAACAATTATTATAATACATCAGTAGCATTGAAAAACCCGTGTAAAAATGTTATGGTCGTGGCTTGTTGATGGTATCTCCGAGACGGGTCGTCTGAAACAAAAAAATAAAACTGTTTTAGATTCAGTATGTCAGTGGCTATAGCGCATATCATCAGATTTTTGATATTCGCGAAAATAACAAAATGGCGCACGTTTTTCGAAAAAGTAAAAAAAAACCACGATTTTTTTGCAGTTTTTTGTAAAAAAAAAATTCTTAAAATCAAAATTTAAAAAATCTGATGATATGCGCTATAGCCATAACTATGAAGCATATGTCATTCAAATTTCATGACAATCGGCCGGATAGTTTCCGAAATTTCATCAACAAAGCACCGAAAAACCTTGTTTTGAGATAACTGCGTTTAAAGTTTTGGTTGCAGAAAAATCATGAAAAAACCTTACCTCGGGTTAATCAGCGATGCCTGCTCCATACAATGGACCTTCCGATTCTTCGTAGAAGGTGTGTTCGTCCAAAGTAGCTTCCCTTCGTCTCGACCTAGTCTCTTTTGAAGCGTTAGAGCTGCGGCGGTTCCCTACGCGTACGCGATCACTGTCGCGTTTCTCGGCGTATTGAACGGCGATAGGGCCTAGTTTGACACCCATCACCTCCAAAATTTTTAAAACAGGTTGTAGCCCTTCGTTATAAATGCATGCCGCATATATTTTTCTCCGCAATCACAAGTCACACAAATTTTGAAACCGAGTCCTCGCTGACCGTACTTTGTAAAAGAAACATCTTTGTTACAAACTTTACACTTCACATATTGTTGTAATGTAGAAAAAACAAGAAAAAACTGAATAATACTATATCCAGCCGTTGGATCGATGTGTACATCGAAACTTGTATCGTCCGATTTTTTTAATTTTGCTGCACTCGCACTAGCATGACTCGTATCTGCTTCAGACTGGTGTGGAAGCACTCCACGAAATTTTCTTTTTTTAGATTTCGAACTTGGACGTCGCCACGTGGCACTTTGTTGCGAAGTCTTTTTATCCATTATAACAATCCTGAGCGCAGAGATGTTGCCGTTACGAAGTTTCAAATTAGACTGATGAAATAACAGTTTAGCATCGTTGCCGAGTGATTTTCTTTTGAAAAATGCACGTGTTAAGGTCTTATTACATGAGTATAGACCCGAAAACAGAATATACCTAAGCAAGGGGTACTACATTAACAAAAGAACACGGCTATTCAATTGTATAGAGTCAGATATACAGGGACCGTCCGAGCGGCGTGAAAGGGATCGCCGGGTACTCTCAGGTAGTCACCTAACGGTCGCCAAAAAATGTAGTTAGACTCGTCCGATCTTTATGAAATTTCGAGATGACATTTTTGAAGATATGTACTTTCAAAATTTAAAAAAAAAAAAAAATCGATTTTTTTAAATTTCCAAAGTGAGAAGACGCCTTAGTTTCAAGTGCGTTTCGCTCGAGACATTTACCTGCGCGCATCAGACTCTCGTTGGGCAGTCACGTTTTCTATAATAACTTTCGATCTATGGGGAATTTTTACAATCGACTTACACAGAAATACGCCTAAAACTATAGAGAATAATAATCTGTAGAAAAAAATCGATTTTTTGAAAATTCTGGACGTATGTAAGGCCTTAATGCTTTAAAGTACAAAATATCATGAATGCTTATTTAATGTTGTGAATTAGTCGTAAAAATATCACTAAATTAGAATATTACATAACTGTTCTGTTTGAAGCTTGTAACAAATTTTCGAAAAATCATGAAAATTCGAGTGCAAATATACAAAATTGTAATAAAATGTAAATGCAAACTAAAGTTATTGTATTTTCGAATTGACAACAATTTATTTCTGCTTCTATGTAAATGATAAAACGCTTCTTAATACTTAGTACAATGTTGACCAACCCCATCCTAACGTTTCTGATTATTTTTTTATTTGATGCTTCATTATTATTTCTAAAAAGTATTAGATGAAAATTTTATTTAGAACTACTATTATAACTAGTGAAATTCGAATAAAAAATCATTTCAACAATCTGGTTCATTTTGAAATTCTTGGCAGTCAAAAAACTCGCTAACAAGCATCACCACCGCTCAGTAAATAATGAATGACCGTGAATAGAATTTCCAGAAGACGTAAAGTTGGTTTCAAAGAAAGTATGGGAACACCATTTGAATAAGAACGGCGTATTTCGAATATCTGTAGCGATCGCAGGCCAGGTTTTATTAAACCGCAGTCTTTATTTATTATTAGTAAAATTATTATTGAAATGTAGTAATAGAAGAGCAATTTGCAATCTCTTTTTATGAATAAACATATTAAAAATTTGGAAATGACTCATCAATATCCATGTCACCTGAAAATTGCTTATCTATTGCACAAGGACTTTGTGCATAAAAATGTCAGTCGCAAGTGTATAGGTGAACTGCTCGAGCTCAGTTTCCTTCGAAGATGCTTTTTAACTTGTCAATAAAATCTCAGCCAGGTTGCAAAGGAAAGACAAGTCACTTGCAACTTAGGACCTGTCTTTTTTAAATCTTTCTTTTAAGCGTCGTAGAAAATAACTCTGTGAGGAGCTTAGATAAAAAAAAAGAGTTTGTTTTGAAATATAAAGATACGATGTTTTTTTCGATGTGTATAAGTACAGTAAATATCGGAAAATTTTAGAGTCATTTAACCCAAACCTATCTCTATTTGAATACAGATATATGAATGAATGGCCAGATTCAAATAAAGAGAAGAAAAGACGTTTGGTGAACATTGCCAGTTGGCGGATGCATGCACAACGCCTTCCTGTTCTCCCTTCGTCGTACATGTGTATATATACGTACAGAACAAATAAACGACATCGGACGTCGCTCCCTCGGCTGGTCTTTTATTATGCCAACCATCCAGATCCCAGTAATAAAACGTCAAGTTAAGAGAAGCAAATTCCTTATATGGAATCTCGACTAGTGGCTCAGAAGGACCATCCATTCAGAATAATTTTACGCGCGAAGTAAGTGAATTTACGCTTTCGTTTTTATCTTGTCGATATACTTATGGTAAGTACTCATTTCTACCCTTTTCTGGGACATTCATTTGCGAATACGATAGCTAACCGATGCATATGATTTCAAGACTCGAGTCTGGATCTGTCAAATTCAGAAGGAACCGAATATATTCAGCAGGATCATCGAAAATATACGCGTTTAGTTTTTTAATCCATCGAAATATTGATTTCTGCTTCTTGCAGTAATTCTTCTTAATTATATTCTTAATTATTATTAAATAGACTCTTACGGTAAATATACAAATAGGTTTAAGTAATTCATTTTTTTTCTCTAATGAAACATTACTATGATAAGTTTATTTAAGAGTTTTTCCCAATTCCTCTGCGCCAACTAAAAATTAATAACTGATGAAAAATTCAACTTTACCACATTGAAGATTTGGAAAGGTAACGTACCAATTATTCCGGCCAAAGAATGCTCTCCAAAAATAAATGTTTTACTATGTCGTTTCTTTGTTTTACACCATTTTGGAAAACAAATTGCTACTCTATCCTCCTTATTGATAACAGAAGTACCTGTTTTAAAATGATTTTAGTTATGAAACAAACATTAAGAAAAAACAATATCTCACAAACAGTGAAGAATTAGAACTTACGGTAATACGGACATGTATGTAAAGGTTTCAGTAAAAAATTTAAGGGGACCGTATGGTCTAGAGCACGAAAATTTCACCTATTTTCACGATTTTTTTTTTGCCTTAAAAAATTTTAAAATCGATGTTTTAACTTTTCGGGTTTATTACTACCTTTATTAAGTATACAAAAAATTTTTTTTTTAATTTTAAAAACAGTGTTTATTATCATATAATTGGCATTGAAGACGACCCTCTCGAAAAATCCGACCCGGACGGTGAAGATCGATCCGAGACTTCTACTCATCTGAAACACAAAATTCAAGAAGATTCTTAATCAGAAAGAGTGCAGTTATGGTCGGGACTAGAACAAATCGAAAAAATTAAAAATTGACAAAATGGCGCGCTTTTGAAAAAAAATTCGTAAAATCGGGTTTTTTTTTCACTAGTTTTTTAGTATAAACAATAAGAAATTATTTAAATAAAATTATGATTGTAGTTCCGACGATAGCCATACATGTTGTGAACAACATATCCAAATTTCAAGTGATTCGGTTGAATAGTTTTTTTGTTTTCACCTGCGCAGTGCCGAAAAAAGTCGTTTCGAGATAAATGAGTTTAAAGTTTGAGGTACAGATATTTTCAAAAATTGAGCAAATTTTGAATACTTACAGTTAATCCGCGATTCCGGCACCATATAGGATTCCTTCGGAACGTTCATAATTCAAGATTTCCTCACTCCTTTCATTTCTTCGAGCTGTCCGAGCCTCTTTGGAGTTGTCCGTGCTCCTACGGTTGGCGCTCGATACTCGCAGCTCGTCTCGGTTTTGCGCTAGTTGCTCCGCTTGTGGCCCGATTGTTATGCCCATGGTCTCCATTATTTTCAATAGGGATGCAAATCCTTCATTGAATATGCAAGCGGAAATGTGAGTGGCAATATCAATGATTTTTTTTCCGGCAAACAGATGTTTCGGCGCAAGGTGCCACACGCAAGCATTGAAACTTTCGTTATTGTTCTGCGTATTACTGCCAATACACCTTTCCAATAAAGTCTCTGCTGTCAATTCTTCATAAATTGGTTTTAATATCTCTTGTGCTTCATCGCACAGAGCAGGTGGGTGCTCGTAGGTGTCTAAAGTACCTGCAGCCTCACTTTGACGCCACTTGCACCACGATTCGGAACCTGGAGGACAGTACGAGTGTTGCGGATTTTCATCTGTTGAAATTTTGTGATAATATGCTGCCCATATTTCACTTCTCATCCCTTCAGTCGAATCTGAATTACGTCTAATTGCTAGACCGTAATAAGTTGACAGCTCTTGCAATAATTTATTCGTCAATTGTTGACGCTTCGGTGTTTTATTTATCGATTTCCGCTGTGTCTTTTTTCCCTCTTCTTTTTCTGTCAATTTCTTTGTTGCTTTCTTTATTTGTGCATGTTTTTTTTTCGCATCAACAGCACGTTTGTACAAACGTTTTTTAACATGCAAAACACATTCTTTTTTGCAAACTAAAAAATCATCCCCGTAAGGCTTTGTGTCCAATAAGGCTTTGAACGTTTTCGTGTCGCGGACCGCTCTCTACCTGCGTTATGGGCTGTAGAAGCTGTAATATTGAGAATTTCCGCATGAAAATTTCACAGTATATTCTTGAGATACTATACTTTCGACATATCGAAAAAAAAAAAAATCGATTTTTTCAAATTTCTAGACCATACGGTCCCCTTAAAATAGAATTTTCCATTCTGCACAACCTTTAAATCGATGTATCTCACATAAATATATACGTAATATTAATTAAAACTTGTGGAGGAATGACACTTCTTCGTGAGCTTCTCTACATATAGACGCTCGAATATTTTCATGATATTTCAAAGTTGAATCTAAATAAGCTGTTTATAGAAAGAATTCATCTTTTTGCGACGTTCATACACGGTTCCTAATTCTTTTACGAAGCACAAGCGAGTAAACAATTATTGGAGGAATACTGTAATCAACGTCCTCTCTATACAGTAGCATTTAAATAACGACATGACGTCAGTCATTATTTATACGTTTTCATCGTCGTCGAAGTAGTCTAAATTGGCGTTGTTTATATGTATAAACGAAGATTGCTCGCTTCGATGAGTTTGTTGATTGAAATAATTGGGTGAATTTCTATTCTTCCCTTGCAATTGTCTGTCATTGGGAGAGAAGTGAACATTGAAACAACTGGCCTCCTTACGAATCAATCATATAATATTCTCTCATCATCATGCCAGTTCCATCTTATTTCTTAGCACATGGACATATCATTTATTGTTTCTCAGCTATTCATCAAAATCTTATGATCGATAAGGGAAAACCTGAAAGTATACATGTATACACGCATCCATAATATGTATACAGGGTGTCCAATAAGATACCCTGTATACATATTCGTGTAGGTTTCACACGTTCTTGTGTGAAAACTACAGGAATCTTCCCTCTCTCTCTCTTTCTCTCTCTGACATTTTAAGGAACTCTACGTTTCAGAAACGTATACTTGAGACCTATCAGTTTTATTCTAGCTGCGGTAGAAAGCGAACAACCTTCTTGAAAATAAGTGAGTTAACTATTGAAGAAAAAGTTTGTCGCATTGAATATTATTATTCAAGAGGGAAAATGTATAGTGAAGCATTTAGAGGCTTTTGCACGAAGTATGGAAGTAAAAGAGTCGGAAGCGAAACTACTCTTAAGAGGTAAGAATCGAATATTTGTTTATGTCAACTTTTATGAGGAATCAGATCTACGATATTATTTTTCAAAATTTCTGACATTATAACGATTTTTTTTATTCTTGCAGAGTTATTAGTAATTTTAAAGAGTACGGAATACTACAGGATCGTAGAAAAGATTTGCCAGGCCCTTCCACTTCGGTAACTACAGAAGAAACGATTGATAAAGTTAAAGACTATTTTGGAAAAAAACCCTTAATCTTCAATCCACAAAGCCACTCAAGCTTTGAAAGTAAGCAAATCGTTGTTGTACAATATTCTATGTCATTTTTTGACTATGTATCCTTACAAAATAATAACGCATCAATTATTAACGGACAACACCACTGTGACCCCCTATTTTTTTCACATTTTTCAAGAATTTTTTTTGTGGGGGAAAAAAGAGATATTCGAAATTTTTTTTTTGAGTTTTGTTCCTTGTTTATTAATGTATCAAAATCATTTTTTTCACATTTTTCACGCCGCATGGTGGCGCTGGGGAAGCTCTCGCGTCATCTCCGCAGTGGTTCGCGGCACGCAGCAGAACTCTCTTCAACGTCGATCTGAAAAAAAATACCGAGTGTTTTCGTTAATAATATGATATTTTGAAGAGAAGTACATAGGGATTTGGAAAAATATTGATTTTTAAAAAATAGGCACGCCTTTGAAATTAAAGAATGATTTTTGAGCAAAATTTCTCGTCGAAAATAGGCTATAACTTTTATAATTATTGAGATATCGAAAAAATCCTATGTACTTCTCTAGATAATCTACTTTTATTGATACAGTAAAAATTTGAAGTCGATCGGATAAAAATTGCTCGAGTTCTGCTGCGTGCCGCACTCAAAAAAGTGGTTTTGAGAAAAACGCGTTCAAAGTTTTAGGTTTGTTAATTTATGTTATAAATTGAAAAAAAAATTATTTACCTTCAATTAGCGATGCCGGCACCATATAGCTGGCCTTCAAGAAGCAAATCGTTGTCTCCTGATTCTTTCCTCGAACTTGTTAAGGCTTTTCTCGCTTCTTTTGCAGCGTCTGTGAGCGAGCGCTCCGCGAGCTGGATCCGCGCTGCGTCGGTCTCAACGCAAAAGTTGAAACAATTTGGGCCGATGGTTATCCCCAACGTCTCCAGTACTTTCATGAGACTTCTCAGGCTATCATTGAACACTAATACCGCGATATCAGTTGCAATATCAATGATTTTTTTGCTTCCGGACTGGCACTTGGGGGCTATTGCCCAAACTGATTTATTGTAGCTTTCGTTATTGTTTTGCGTATAGCCGCCCAAACAACGCTGCAGCAAATCGTCCCTGCTCAAATTTTCGAAGATTGGCTGAATTGCCTCCAATATTTCCTGAGAAAGAGGCGGTTTATGGCGATATTTAGAAATATCACCATTTGCGACCGCGCACTGCCACGAACACCACGACTCGGCTCCTTCCGGGCAATCGTCATATTGTGGCTCACTGTCTGTGGACATTTTATGTTTGATAGTTGCCCAAATTGCCTTCCTCATTTTGTCAACATCATCGCTGTTCCACCGAATACCCAAGCCGTAATATGTGCTCAACTCGTCAATCAATTTTCCGGTGAGCTTTCCTCTGCCAGACAATCCTTTTTTTTCACGATTTCGCGGAGGCGCGTCTCCATACGTTTTTGGACATGATCGATGCACTCTTTTTTTTTATCTCGAAACCGTCGTATGGATCGCTATTCGATATGCCCAGAAACGTTTTAGAATCGCCGTCACCAGCGCCCAGCTGCGCGGGACCCCGAGCGTCGCGGACCGCTGCACCGCTCCACAAAATATTCAATATTGACGAAAATAATTATTTTTTCTACCTGGGTCCAACGGCATTTCAATCTTAAAAGTATTTTAGATTTTTTAAAATGGTTTTCAAAAAATCGATTTTTTGAAGCCGTCACAGTAGTGTTGTCCCTTAATGGAACGCTCCATGAAAATAAGAGAAGAGCTCTGCAACACATTGAGACAAATATTGAAAAATTAAGAATTGAGCGAAAATCAAATAATTTTCTCTGACGAAGCGTATTTTTTAATGAATGGCTATGTCAATAAACAAAATTATCGCTTTTGGGGTTCAAAAAATCCGAAAACCGTAGTGGCAACGTCGCTTCATCCTTTAAAAGTAACCGTATGAGCAGCTGTCTCAATAAAAGGGATCTACCTGCATTTCTTTGAATCTACTGTTACCAGACAGAGCTATAAAGAGATGTTGGAGATACAATACTTTCCCTATACAAAGAAAAAAACATAAACAAAAACATAAAACAAAAACACAAGAAGTCTTTGAAGCAATCAATCAAGTTTATGGTGATCAAGTTATCGGCCTTGGATATCCTCGATTTATTAAGGGAACAGGGATGGAGTGATCCCCTTATTCACCTGACCTTAATCCTTGTGATTAGTTTTTGTGGGGCTATATGAAATATCACTATTATGAAAGCAATCCAAAAACTGTTGATGATTTGATTAAAGAAATAAGAAAGACTGTCAATGGTATCTTAAATGAAACTATAGAATACGTTTTTAATAATTTTATAAAGCGATTAGAGTGCTGTGGTAATTCAAATGTCTCACATTTTGAAAATATATGTAATTGTATTGACATTTTTTTGTATTTGCTTTAATATTGAATTTGTTCCATGTAAACATCGTTTTTCTTTGTAATAAAAGGACGTAAAATAAAAATAACAATTCTCTTCTATTAAAAAAAAAATTCCATTTATCCGATTCCTTTGTTTATTGCAAAATACCAATTAATTAGTTTTCACACATTCCTATTGGGCACCCTGTACATAAAGTGTACTATACATCATAAGTCACTTGGCCTTTATAGTTTCCATTTAACCACCATCATTCTTTGACGCTTATAGCTTATAACTTATAGCTTTCATTTAACTACCATCATACTTTGACGCATATGATGAGACTCGTTATTACAGCTGACACTGTCTCATCGCAAGTTGCATTACTTTTTTGAATTTACTACCTGTCAGCCCCTTCACACCTTCCCAGGGGTGGCAATTCAATATAACGATGTTATAACACGTCACATAAATTAAATGAATTTAATCAGTTTTGATTTGGCAATGGCTTTTGCCTACAGTCCTTGGAATAAATTCCTGTATCAGGGAACTGATAGAAAAATGGAGAGAATTGAAGAGAGGGAGAGAGAGAGAAAACACGATTCGAGCAAACTTCAACGGGTATCAAATTGCTTTCAACTTCGAATCGTTCGTAGATCTATTAAAACACTGTTGTTCATTCGTACCGTATGGTTTTTCTCTGTCGCCCCTCTACTCCTGTGATGAATACCATTTGGATAGAAGAGTTTCCAATATGATTTTTAGCTGAACAACTCATTAGTTTTGTCCGCAAGAGCATGTATAAGTTACGTTTTTTTTTTCTATAGCCACACAATAATAATTGACAGTTAAGAAGCATTAAACAGTTATTAAAGGTAGTTGTTTAGTGAAAGGTTTTGTTTAGTGGTTTTTTTTCTCATAGAAAGAAATTCAATGCTAAATATTTTCGTGTGCAAAATTATACGATTAAACAAACGTACCTGTAAGTGAAGTTCGATCATAATCGTATAAAGGGCCTCTTCCAATAAATCACGTTGTTGTAGTTGCCTCTATCCTGCTCGAATAACCACACGCTTTAAGACCATCTAAGGACTTTTTGCTTTCAGTAGATGGCGTTCTATGATTTCATTATTTTCAAGTATTGCTATAACCATGGGAAATAGTCACCCGACGACATGGGCCTAAATTTATAATTTACAGTTTTTTTGGTAGAATGTGATCTGCGGGAAGAGGCGCTTCATACAATTACGATCGAACTTCACTTACAGGTAAATTCGTTTAATCGTATAATTGTATTTGCGCCTCTTCCGATAGATCACGTTGTAGATGTTTAAAGTTACATTCAGCAACTATGATCAATGAGTTATACCCACATGGAAAAAAATGACCTGCAAAAATGTATGGCCAATATTTACAAGTTACTGAAACTAAAGCAAAATGTACAGTCGAACACTATAGATTATTCATTTTATAGTGTGTTTCATTACAAAATAATGGATTTAATGTGCGTTTTACTCTCTGATCAGTTATTAATGCTGATCCAAACTGTAAAAAACTCGATGTCGACAGTAAAAAAATTATATAGCAGAAATTACAAATAAAAACGAGGAATCCCACTATGTATGAAATGTAAAATTTACAGTGCCCCCAGTAAAATATTCAGTACGTATAGGAAAATAAACTGTAAACCAATACTATTTACTGATATTGAAAATTGTAAAAAAATGTTAAACTGCATTCATGAAAAATTGTAATTAGAAAATATAAAAATTGTGTATTTCCTATTGAGAAAATTACCCTCGACATAAATTAGAAATTCCAGTGTGCCCAATAAAAATTCGAAAACGTACTGCAAAATTTGCTATGTTACCTTCAATTTTTACAGTATACACTGTCATTTCTCCAAACACGTGAGTCAGGAAATTTCAAGGTGAAACACTTATTGATGACTGTTACTATATTTGTTTATTATAGCTCAAACAATGGGCGGGAGGGAGGGGGGGGGGGGAAGGCTCGAATTTTCAGCTACACGGAAGCGTTACGGACATGATACATTGTAATATATGAAAATTTGATATTTTTTATATTTCAAATTTTTCATGTTTTCAGCTCAGAAAGCTAAGTAATCGGAAGGAAAAAAAACAAACCGAAAAAACGTTGATATAAATAAAAATAAGATATAATTACGCAACAAACTGTCTACTGAACAAAGTTGTGTTGGTACAATAATTAATTGTTTTATTAATCAACGTACTTTTGACCGGGTATAAAGAAAAATAGTATACACTACACAAGCAGAAAATTTGAGAGCCCTGAACTGCGCGCTATGATGCTCGAGGCGAAGCCGAGGCGCATCATAGCGGGCAGTTCAGGAATCTCAAACTTTCTGCCCTTGTAGTGTAATATACTATTACAGTATTAGTATTTTCCACCACAGGGGTTTGCAGATTTTGGCTAGAGTTTCATGAAAAATTGATGTTTACGCGTCCGGAAGGCGCTGCTAATGTGGAAAACTGTAAAATTTCATGGAAATCCCAGTAAAAACTACAGTTCATTTTTTTCCATGCAGAGTTAACTCAGCAATGCACTGGAAATTTTATTCCAGTGATAATTACAGGAACAAAACAAAACTTTTTTATTTTAAGAAAAACAGAATAAAATTATTTTTATTACGAAAACCAAACGAAACCTCTCTTCATAGATCAACAAATAGTACATTACGATACGTGTGACTTAAGTAGCCTATTATTGCACGGCGTGAAGTTAGCGCCCGAGCGAAGCGAGGGTGCTAAACGCCGTGCATTAATAGACTTACTTAAGTCACGAGTATCGTATACTATTTTATAGCACGTGTGACATAAACCCGACTTTTATTTAAAACTGATTAAGAAGATCTATTTAAAATAATAAATTGGGTAACATGGAAAGGAAGAAGTCCAACGGAAACCGCGTGCAATATTGTCACCCGAGCCGAAGGCGAGGGTGACAAGCACGCGGCCAACACATACTATTCAAATCTGGGCGACGGGGGTCCGGGGGCGGAGCCCCCGGCGGGGGGGAGGGGCGGAGCCCCCCGAAGGACACGATTATGATCTTTAAAAGTTCCATCAATATATCGTAATACACATTATTTGAAGTATTCATTTGTTATAGAAGAGTTTATTGAATTTGCTAAACATGTTTTTTACGTGATATTTATTATTTTTTATTTTATATATTTTCTTTTTTTCAGTAAGTAATGACAGGAAGATTTCAATTGGTCTCGTTTCTTTAAAAAAATTATGACAACTTGTCTACGTATTGTTTTTCGTAGATAGCGATTTTTGAATCAATTTTGGAAAATTTTATTTTTTTCATAATTTGTTTAAACAAATTGTTGAAAAATTCAACTAATTTATTTAATCAAATTTTTGTACATTCAATTAATAATTTTATAGCTCGTATGATGCAAATCCGCCGTCTTCGTAATTTATTCGAAAGATCTATTGAATAAAAAAGACCGATTTTTCAACTGTAGGTTACCGTTTCGTATAAATTTACGTTGACACTTTTTCTACAGCATGAAACTGTTTTTAGGCGAAATGCTAATCTATCCCCCTTCTGTCATTTGTCTGTTGTGAATTTTGAAGTGTCAAAAACGACATTTTAATGTATTTTTTCTTGTTTGCTGTCTATCTGTGAAGTTAGTCGTTTCATTTTTGCACGGTGTAAAAAAGGGCTATTTAAGTCACGGAAAAGCGTGCGTAAAGTGCGGGTTTAGGTCACACAGTGCTATAAACAAAATTGATAATCTTATAAAAACCAAACAAAAATTCTTTCATTGTAGGAAACAAAAACCAAATGATAATTCTTATGTCTATCTCATAGGAGTCTCCCTTTTAAAATTAATTATCTAAGATAGCTTTCGCAAACGTAGAATTTTCCAAAACGACTGGAAGATCGTAAAATCGCGCAAAAGTTTTGGAGATGTCCGGCCAGTCTACCGCTCTTCTAATACTGTCAATTGCAATGTCTTTTCGTTTTACAGTTGACGACGATGCGTGACGCATATTATGCGCTGAAAAAATCTCCTTATCAACGCCACTGTTCATTAATATTTTCTTTACTCACTTCGCCAACGTTTGTGCGGAGACTTTGTGATAAGGTTTTTTCAAGGTGATAAACAGGGCCTCAGTATGTCCTCGCAATCTTTCCGTTCTTTTGACATAAATTTCAAAGGCCGTTACTGCACATATGCTGTTGTTTTTTACGTATTTCGGTAATATTAGTAGTGGTTGCGCTCTATTACGTCCTAATGTTTTTACTGTGTCTGGTATCTTAATTTGTATTCCGTCCGATCTCCTCTCAATGTATTGCAATTTTATCAATGACAGGGTTTGCATTCGTTAACTAGCAACTAGAGCGAGAAGCGTGGCAAGCTTTCCGATTAAAACTTCCAGAACTAATTGCTCATTTTCTCCCATGGAATTTAGGTCGTCTAGTACTATCCTGGGATCCCATGCTTGGTCATATCTCGGCCTCGAAGGACGGAGTTCTGAAATTCTTGTAAATACACGTTTAATGCAAGGGTTCTGACCCGCGTGAGGGCCCACCATCAGTGAGATTGCTGAGCGTAGTGAATTGAGCGATCCGTGAGACAATTTTCCGTTGAATTCCTGGGTGAGAAGTGATATTGAATCTTGCATCGACAGTTTGTACGAGTCGATCTCTGGTTCTCTTCAGAAGTTCCACTATTTTCGTAAAGCACCATCGTACTGCTTTATTGATGATGAACGAAGTCATGCCATTAATAAGATTTGGAGACTCCTCGGGAACGTTTCTTAGTTCAAAGACGTTCCGGATGGCTTCCCTATCTCCAGGATAACGTCTCGCCAAAGCGAATGAAGTTGACTATCAGAGGACGGTTGTGTTGGCCATTTTGGTACAACAACAATAATTATTGCTTTTTCATCCTTGATCTTCCTAAGCACTTTTGGAATGATCGGAAATGGTGGAAATGCATACGCGAGTTCGAAATTTGACCACAATATCATGAATGCATCGACTGCCATAGACTTCGGATCATGGTACCACGGAATATAATTTCTGCACTTAGCATTAGTGCGAGATGCAAACAAGTCGATATCAGGAATTCCTAACGTACTAACAACTTTATCGAACGCCCAATCCGCCAGAGAGCATTCTGTTTCTTTTTCTAATTTTCTCGATTCAAAATCTGCCTCTGCGTTTTCTCTCGTACCGATGTATAATGCGACTATATTTAATTCTCTTTCCTCGCACCATTCCCAAATCGATATTGCTAAAGAACTCCGACTCTCAACACGTGTTCCACCCATTTTCAATAATACATCGCATTTTCGTAAATGATCCGTGAAGCATTCGAGAGAAAAAACACTGCCGTCAACTCAAAAAAATGTATATGCAATTATTGTTCCTCGGTACTCTAAAATCCGTGCGTTATTTTATTCGTGTGAATTTCCAAACAAAACCTTCGGGATCTTATTGAATTTGGAGCCTCTTTAATCGCTTTTCCTCACCAATAGAAATCTTTTTGAAGCTCTCGAGCTATGGTCATATGACTATCAAAAGATCCATTGTTTTGTTGTTAATTTAAATAGCGAGCTCGTTCGAATAATTCTGTATGGGCAACACCGTAAGAAACTGCTGGACAGCGTGCTATCACCGTACCTACGTACTTGGTAAAATCTCCAATTTTATACCCTTTAATTCATTGAAAATTTTAAACCAATTGTTTCACCTTTTCCTTCTTATCATTCGGCAATTCAAAAAGCATTTTATCAGAATCAAACCAAAACACCAAATACTTACACCTTTTCGATGGTGTAATTTGACATTTCTTGAAGTCAATTATAAATCCCAACTTTTCAATAAGGAGACTCGAAATTCGAATATTTTCTTGACAAATTGCAAAAGATCGTCCCATATCTAAAATGTCATCCAAGTAAATGGCCGAAATAAATCCTTTACAATGCAAATTTGCAACTACTGGTTTTAGAACCTTTGTAAAAATGTATGGTGCTGTTGATAACCGTTGATAATCGTGAAGAAAATTTTCCGTGCATGTAGCTCTTTTGACACACAAAAGAAGAATATAATCATAGGACGCCATCTACTGAGGGCAAAAAGTTCTTAGATGGCTTTAAAGCATGTGGTTATTTGGGCAGGATGAAAAGAACTACAACAACGTAATCTATCGGAAGAGGTGCAAATACAATTATTGAACCACACGAAATATACCGATATTCAAATTTTATTTCGCATATCAGGTGATAGTTTCAGTATCAGTGAAAAGTCACTTTTCTACTGTATGGGCTTCAGTTATTCTAAAAAATAATATAGACAGAAGAAAATATTCAACAATCTGTTAAATCAGTTAAAAAATATGATATATAGGATTGTACGTGCCTGAAAGTAGAGCAAGTTCGTGCAACATTTATGAGTCTCTCACATTTTTTGCTTTGTTTGCAGCTGTGAAATTTACGGTATAAAAAGTCGCGTCGTGAGTTCGAAAGAGCAATAATTTATAATGGGCCTGGAATTCAGCAAATAACTCAAAAAAGAGTCCACATCTTAAAACAAAAAAATGTTTATCCCTTCACAAAAACTACTCATTGTATTTTGCGATCCTTCCTCGCGTATGATTACATATGATACGCCCCACAATCCACACCCCCCCCCCCCGCCCTATGATACCCTTCCACATACCGATCTCACCACTTTTCTTTATATCATCTTTTGCCTTTTTGCCACTTAAACCACGCATGCTAAACACACTTAAACTATCCAAAAATTAAAAAAATTCAAAACTGGAAAAGAAAGAAACAAACAATGTAAAATGGGAAAAATTGTGTAAGTGAATGAAAAATGTTTAGAGAAATAAAACAAAGAAGCCATCTAGTGAGATAACTGCAAATTGAGCGGTGTATCTCATCGCAGACAAGGCGCTTTTTGATGTACAGACACGTAACAAAAACTGGGCTGGAAGGATGATCCTGTATTTGGCTACCTCCGAGATATTTGACCATGTGTTTCAAAACATTCTGTATCTATTATGCTGGAAGGGATCTATGGACGCTTGGCGGGTGTCACGAAGTTCACGAGCGCCATAGAGTTTGTCATTCGTCTCTCAAGAAAAATGTACCTCTCTGTCTCTCGCTCTCTTCCACGTTCTTTCTATATATCCTTATTCTGTGACATGTAATCCAGATAATGGCTCTGTTGCTTCGCGCGTCTCACTCCTTGTATTCATATATACGTTTCACTGATCGTGCCTTCGCAGCAAACTGCACAAGTCAACTCACGAGAACGAAACGCCATCGTCGGGTATATAATGCAGCAAGAGACCTCCTCAGGCGACTACGCGTTACGTCTCATGGTACCAGTGTGACTTCCTGAGTGCCATATACGTATGCATAGAGCATGCATATTATATATCAAAACGTATATATATATATATATATATATATATATATATATATATATATATATATATATGTGAGACTTCATATGGGTTTCTAGAAGTTGAAACCTTTAACCCTTCACGTGCATCAACTGAAAACTGATACTAAGTACTCGTATAATTTGTTTCATTAATTCTTTATCCTCGTTTCCGCCGGTCCTATGGAGAGCTAAAAAAAATAGCACAAGGGGTCGAGGAGATCCCTTAAATTCGATACTTTATTCCATTTACGTAAGCATTTAGATTTTTTAAAAATTATTATTGTCCTTATTTTTGTTATTGAAGAGCGAGAAGTTATAAAGGGGGACATTACATGGATTTCCTGTTATGAGTATTCATCACTGTAATCTGCAAAAATTGTTTTGATTCATATTTATTTTTTATTACCACTAATATTTATAATTACCATTTTATGCCTTTTCGAACGTTGATTGTAATATATATTCACCACAAAATAATAGCGATCAGCCCGGAAAATGAATGGCCACAAGTGCTAGTTGACAGGAAGTCGTGTTGATTTGTTGTTTCACGTGTACATTATATGTGAGTCAATTGGTTTTTCTCATACAAAGATCGATCGGAAGCGTCAGATGCATCCTGTGCTGATTGATAAACTAGAACTTTTTGGATGATTCATTTGGGTTGGTTTTTTAAGCTGTTCTACAGAAGAAAATGCTCAATATCAACAATTTCAAGGCCTATTCAGAAGCAGGTTGATATTTTTTTCAATTTTTAATAATTTTAGATATAATTAATGTGGATAAATGTTTTAACTCTAGCAATATTCGAGTATTTTAATATTACTACTACGCGTAGTAGTATATGTAATTACGTCCATACTATGTACTCACGTAGAGGAATATATTGGTTTTGAAGTATACAATAATTTTGCCGTACATCGGAAAATGATTTGAAATACACCTAAAGCATGAGTGTCATATTTTCCGTTATCCGTTCGCACATAACTCATATCAACGATTTGTATTAATTAATTTCTTCTGTTTAACTTTAGCTTGTTCAGTGACGTTGGCCGTTTAATATTTCTCGTACGAACCCAATGGATTTCTCGCGATTTAAACAGCTGTACAACGCCAATGTGCTGTCAGTTTAAAAGAAATGGCTGCACTGTAATTTCTTCCATTATCTTCAGCGAGAAGTGAGTACGATGAAAATCGAGAAATCCTACAACAAAGTGTATAACCGTTTATCTCTTTTGTCCGAAAGATGTGTTCCCTCTTTTGTCTATTTCGCTACGTCTTATAAGTTCGACAAGCGGTACGTCTTACAAAACCCTTAGAGACAATGCCTTCTTTGAAAAAGTTGAAATTTTGAAGAAAAGCAGCCTCAAAGATCTTTCGAAATCTCATTATTTCAAAGCTTTTATTACGTATGACAGTTTTCCAATTTAGCAACACCAGCGAGAGAAATAAGCTCTAAATTTAGCAAGAGTAACTTATACACTATATTCAATTAAAATCTGTTTGTACGAGACATACACCTTGATGGTAGGTGCGAACAATAATAATACACGTTTTTGCACGACGTTTTTCAATTATTTATATTGAATTGAGATTTTTTTCAGAATGTGCGTGAGGAATATGTTTCATTATGGGGTAGGAATAAAGATATGACAATAGAACGAGGACTTAAAGTTTGCAAATTGGTTTAATATCGTTATTTTTCAAGAATATAAAGAACTTGATCTTTTTAAATCGTCGATGGTAACTCATGTGATCTTCAACACGAAGACCTTGAGTAATAATATTTAGAAGATATCAAAATCTTGTCTTTGTTTTATAAATCACTTTTAGAGGGAGGTGTTCGCCCGATGGTAAACATCGAACTTTTAATTCTTCGAAATTGATTATTGATTATCGGTGGGTTTGAGACCTGGGCAAAAAAAATCTTTGCGCAAGATCGAAAACGTGGCTGGTTCAAATGAAAAATAAAGGACAGGGGGCGTCTGGACTAATGATATTAAAATATAAGTGGTCCTTAAATCAGACTACGAGTCGATTTTTTTAATGAATTCTCCGCAGGTGGTCTCCGGATATACATTTATATTCAGCATATATCTATTTTCATTACTCATCTAGAAATTGGTAATTCTATATCATAGCAAAATGTGAGTCTAGAAAAAAGATAAAAATGTAGGTGCTTTATTAGTGGGTTGATTTTTCTCAATAATTTATAGAGGTGCGTACGTCTGGTCACCGCGGGGCGTGTGTGAAAGAAAATATAGGATAGAGACCGATGGTAATTAGTGAGCATGGTTTAATATTGACACACCTATTTATACTCTCGACGAGACGAGAGACCTCGACCAACGTCGCCCCATCTATAATGTATTACAATCCGGTGTTTGCCCGTGGATATATAATACATATATATACCCGATTCCGTTATATTGTCCATATGTGCTCAGTCAATTTACGTATGGCTTTGTTTTCCTATGATCAATTGGTATGCAAATGTATGAATTCGAGACTGTGTGCAGTGGCGAGTAAGCGATAATTATAGTTTATATACAAAGGAAGCTAAAAGCTGCATATGGGGGTCGAAAATACAGACAATTTTTAGAAAAATGGACACAAAGAAAGCCAATTGGTAATTGTTTAGATAAAGAGCCCCACCTTAAAAGGTCTTGATTTTTGGATATATAGTTAAGAACATAGTTTTAAGCATGCATAAATTTTGAAAGCGCGCTAGCAAAAAATTAAAATAACTTATATGAATAATTTGATATGATATGATATGTGCATGCGTGCGCGTACGGGTGTGTGTGTGTGTGTGTGTTGGGTGTTATACACCTTTTCATATATAAAATGAAATGCTTGAAAATTTTTGTGTAAATAGTATTCCGACCAAGTGCAAATAGTATATTACTATAAATGTCAATAGTAGTTTCCAGGAGGACGAGGACGCTTCGCGCCCCCCTCCCTCGACGGGAGTCTTCCCGGGATGTCTTGCCGGGATGTCTTCCCGGGTTGTCTTGCTGGGATGTCTTGCTGGGATGTCTTACCGGGATGTCTTGCCGGGATGTCTTGCCGGAATGTTTTGCCGAGATGTTTTGCCGGGATGTCTTGCCGAGATGTCTTCATGAGATGTCTTGCCGGGATGTCTTGCCGGGATTTCGCATAATCTCGTATGCGGGACTGATCCGATTGATTTCCAGAGTCTCGCCGAGATTCTGTCCGAGACTTTTATGAATTCTCTTACAGTTTTGCCGAGACTCTTTCCGTGCAGTTTACGATATTCGAGAGTTGAAATATCACTTAGTTGGATTTCGCTATTAACGGGAAGAAAAAAATTCGAACGTAATTTTGTACAAAATGGAGCCTTTTTACAAAGCATTACTAATATTATATCGTATTCAGGGTGCAGATTGTCAATAACTGAGCGAATGCGTGTCACTTGTTCAATTCATAAGCGGGTACAGTACGGGTACAGTACAGTATTTTCAAATTCTTTTTCAACAATCTCGCCAGGACTCTTTCTGAGACCCTCTTAAATTCTTTTCGATAGTTTCGCCGACGCCGAGAGCCTTTCCGATACTTTATATCTAGCCATGAATCTTGGTTAGAAAAATCAATCCGAAATTCATGTCGCGATTTTTTGGGAATCTCTGCGATATATTGCATAGTCTATACACAGTTTGAAGATTAAGAGATAGAAAAAACATCCGATTCTTTCAGGAAAAACAAAATGTTGGTATTGATTGGAATAAGATCAAACAACGCGATCAGTGATGCGATTTTTTATATCCAGATAAAACCGTGACTGGACTATATAAAAATCGGGTAGGCTATACGAGGACGTGAACGATACAGCTTGATGCCGCCTATCGGCCGGAAAAACAAAAGTTTACAGTGCTTCCAATTTTACTCGACAGGTGGCCTTTTTTCGCGTCCACGGATAGTCCGCCCGATTTCTATGTAGTCTCGTCAGAATTTCGACGCAATATTATCAAATCACAGACTATGGTCTACTCCCAAAGACCAAAGACGTTGCACCCAATGCATTTTGTCTTGCCTAAGACCTTGAAATTATATAATTTTTTTTTCACATCCAATGCCATTCATTATCACCATCAATCAATGTAAAGAGAAAAAAAAAGTTTCGGGAAATCTCGCAAAGAGTTTCGACGAGATTGTCAAAAAAGACTTTAGAAAAGGATTGGAAATAGTCTCGGCGAAACTCTCGAAAAGAATTAAAAAGTTTCTGAAAATCTCGGAAAGACTCTCGGCAAAACTCTAAAAGAATTCATAAAAGTCTCGGAAAGAGTCTCGGCGAGGCTCTCGAACCAAATCAGAAAAATTCCGCATACAGAACTATGCGAGATCGCGGCAAAACATCCCGGCAAGACTCCCGGCGAGCATCTTGGAGAGACTAATTTTTTTGTGCGGGTCCCTATTGCTCGATCATTTCGATTTTAAAACAATGACTTGGAACGTCTATTATCTAGAGCGTAATAAAACAGCAGCAGTGCAGCGTTGTCATTAAATCATAAAGAGATTTGGCTCACTAAAATGAATTTTCATCCAACAAAAGTGAATATTTTGCAAATTAAGTGCATTTCGATGTTTCTTTTTTATTAAGACACTTTAATGTTTAGTATGTTCATATATTTGTAATATGACGGATAGTTGACGGTGGTTCATATCGTATATTCTATTCGAGTGTCGTTTTTTTAGTGACATTTGCTTTTTTTCCTCCATTCTATTCTACGTTTTATCTTATGTTTCATTCCGACGTAATGATGTCCTAATAAACGGAGGAAAATTTAATGATCATAAGCCATGGAAAATGCCTATTTAGCTGTCAGTAATATTCAAAGAAATTTCCTAAAAGTTTCACCGATATTCGGTGTGCCCAAAAGTACAGTAGAAGATTATGTAAAGAGCTCCAAAAATATAGAGGAGCTGTTAAAAGCTTGATAAAAAACTTACTAATTTTCGATACCTAAGGATAGTCTATAATACAGTTTTGGAAATTCAATTTTTTACACAATAGCTACGAATATTTATTTCAAAATCTTCAAGTATTTGAACAAACCATGAATGTAAACCAAACTTGCCTACGATGATTTCTGTTGGCATTTTTTTGCATTTACCTAAAAGTATTCGACAACGGTGCCGTTCCTCTTAGTTCGCGGTATGTAGTAGCAACCAATATTATATATCTATAGTCCGGCAGCCAAGCCCGCGATTTGGGTCGAGATTTAATATCAGTTAAGCGCTTAATCGGCTTATCGATTTTTTATAAAGCTAAATCTGCTTGCGTGAATGAAATAAAATGATTCCCAACACGTTGAAAAACGTGCAATTATACTTTTTGTGGCTCTGTAAATAAACCTAGACTAAGTGAGGTGATAAGATTTTTGTAAGCATAATTATGTGTTCGATAAATGAAAACTGGTTGATGTTTCAAATATGAAGCATTGAACTAAAAACGTTTGATTTATTCGGTGAATGGGGCTTTAATTTTGTTCTGAATTGAGAGATTATTATTGAATAATTATTTGCATTCCAATTATCGCAGATGTGAAAATTATAATTAATCAACAACATATTTTAAAAAAGAACCTTGGCTTGAAACCGGACATTCTGTCCTCCCATAAACCCAAAGTTTTATGTTATGTATCTTTATATTTGCATAGCATTCGAAATTCGTGACAAAACATTTCTAGGTAAATAAAAAAATCCGATCGTACGAGTA
>OZ022416.1:5917595-6045095 GCA_963989365.1 Rhimphoctona megacephalus | reverse complement strand
GAAGCCTTTACCAAAAAAAAACATTGAGTTCGTAAGGTGAATGGTACTGAAAGTCCACGTGATACAGATGTAAATTTATAATAAACAGCTCAAAAAATGTCTAAATGTATATTGAAAACAACTCGCACATAAATAATTCAAAAATTGAATACGTACATTGATCAATATATTCTATTTTTTGGAATCAAGCAAAAACGATTACCAAATAGAGGAATGACAATTAATATTTTTAGTCCTTTGATTCTCATACCGCGTCGTCATGCATAGGGATTCTCGTAAAATAATCGTTTGAATTTCAATCTATATGTGAAATGCCGATTAATCGTGATAACAAAGAGACCATCATTTTCGTAAATGCAGTTTCGTATCGAGAACAAAGCCAGGTAGCATTTCCGTTGCGTGTATCTGCAGTATTGTTATGTAAACATATCAGTTTCAACGGTATAACGACGTAACCGCAATGTGTCGTACCTCTATCCCTTTTCGTACTACGATGGCATCACGAGGTCCCAATGTGTAAAGTATACATACAGATATATATGTGTGCGTGTATGTTTTATGTATACATGTACACCTAGATACTGTGTATGCACATATCTTGCAAAGTGCGGTAAGGGCTCCCTAAGCACGCTATTGCTACGACCCGTTATCATCGAAGAGTCCGTTATATGGATCCATAACATAAATACACATGTATATACATCTATACGCAGTCTATGCATCATACGAAGCAATTGATGTTTCTCAAAAGGGATCTTGTGTGGTTTCAAGAACTATTATATATATATATATATATATATATATATATATATGTATGTATGTATGTATGTATGTATGTATGTATGTATGTATGTATGTATGTATGTATGTATGTATGTATGTATGTATGTATGTATGTATGTATGTATGTATGTATGTATGTATGTATGTATGTATGTATGTATGTATGTATGTATGTATGTATGTATGTATGTATATCGAAGATAGATATGTGCATGTATACCGCAGCTTCTCGGAGATCCGAGGATATTGAGTCGTCGGAGTCGTCTCCGAAATAATTGGGTAATTGAGTTATCGAGCGGTGAGGCAAGAAACCGAGAGAGGAAACCGACGTCCAATTAGCCCGATACCATGCCGGACCTCTCAGCGCAATTCACCTGCCATCCGGTTACAGTTCACCGGCGAACCTATACTCGCATATGATACTACGTTGAGTGAGTATGCCATAGAATACCACTCATTGTTCAATTATACCCAAACTTGTGATCCTACCACAATCAATGTCTGATTATTTATCTATTATTGTGTATTATTCTGGAACGATTTTTCCAGAACGCAAGAAGACTTGTCTATTTTCACTCTTCACTGTGTCTTGTTTTTCTGTACTGATCAATGAGAATTTGCATTGTCGTGAAAAATTTATGATATATCAGATAGTAATTTATAATAGAGGAAATTAGTTGAGTAGAAATTCTTTTAATTTGATGCTATTCAAATGCACTAGAAATGCACGTTTCGAAATTGCAAAAAATGAGGGACATAGACATATTTTTCAACATCTCACAAAATGTTCAATCAAATTTTTTTGATGTTTTATTATGAGCTATTATTTTTCACAATTGTTTATAAAACGTCGGGGAAGAGTATGTAAAGTCACAAAAAAAATCCAATAACCCACCAATTTGTAATACAAATAATATTTGACAAAGAATTTACGTAGGAATTCGATGCGAAGTGGAAGTAAACAAAAAAATTCTCGAATGTAGCCAAGTCAATTAAAGCCAGGTTGCATGGATGAAACGTGTCAATAGTGGGCAAAGCGTATTTATTCGTCACCGAGAAAAGGATAACCGGAAATTAAAGCGCCAAATGGCGCTAGTAAATTTTCGGGGTATATGCCATTCATGGGTTGAGATTAACTACTGATATGGCTCTTTTGATTTTGATGATTACTGGAAGGGTAAGAGCAGTGGAGGAAATTTAATAGATATGCGATGGACTAGAAATGAATTTTGAAGTTATCCAAGCTGAATAGAATGTTCGTTGAAAAAATAATCATATAACAAAGCAGAATTTTTTCTTTTTTCTCGAGTTCAATACTGTTGCAATGCAAACATGTCCAAGCATCGAAACCTAATTTGAAAGCGGTGAGAATCAGGTTAGAAATTTATGACGAGGCTTCGAAAATGAAATTGTGGTAACTGCGAATCAGGTTGAGATTACATCAACTTTCTTTTCAACATAATTTTTTAGCCCTTTTTTAAAAACTTCAAATATCGATATGTTATATAATTCATTTCATATCAAAAATAACTAAGGATGTCGTCTTTGTTCGGAATTCCAAGATTTCACCACTCGTCAGCACTCATTCGCATATTCTAAGAAATCCGCATCGAATATTAATACAGCCGATGGATTATTGCGAAACAATGAGGACATAATTACGTTCATTGACGTCATAATGACGTCAATCGATAAAGAATCGTTCGATACGCCTGAACATTTTATCTTGAAATAATTGCGATTCCCAGTGATGAATCTTACAGAGAAATGATTTAATACACTTTTTTCTTTTCTTCAAAGATCATTAATTATTTCGGTTTTTGAAAAATTATAAATTTTTTTTTTTCATGATACAACTGTCAATTTTTTTGAAGAATTTCAATCAGAATTGATTATTAATTTTTAAATGAAAAAAAATCTTGTATTATAGAAGTTTGTTGAAGGAAAAGGGACAAAAGGAATTCATAGCGTCAATTTGCACATCTAAAGTCAAATGTTCAAATGACAATTCTCTAATCCATCCTGCCCCGAGAAAAAACGCAACAATAGAGAGAGGAATCGCGCGTGTGGTCTGGGACGAGATGATTGGTCACGCGCAAGCACTCATGCACAAAACGTGCCGGTCATTTCTGTACTCGTGGGGAGCGTTTGCCGCAATGTCATTCTTCTTTTCTCTCCGCATCACGATCAAGTCTTTTAATCTCAATTCAGTGAGCAAAGAGAATGAGATGAATGGGGGGTGCAGAGGAAAGTGTATAATATATATATTGACCGAAATATACACGTAGGACAAACGTCAACGCTACTCTATTTTGGACCTTTCGATGGAACCATTTACGCAGCGAGAACAAATGCGTTGCAAATGAGAAACTCAAAGCATTTAAAAGAGTGAGAGGGAGAGAGAGAGAGAGATGCCGTAGCTCTGAAAAAAGAATGAATGAAAAAAGCAACTCAGCAAAGCGTGAGACCAAAGCAAGAAATGAAAACATGCAAAAATAGAGAAAGCGCAGAACAAAAGTTTGTTTAAACAAAAGGAAGGGAAAAAATGTATAAAGAACAAAAATAAATTCGTTTAGAGTGAGTCTGCGGGAGAGCGTGTCTCACAAATTTCTCACTAATTTCTCGGGTTACAGGGAACGTGAACGAAACGCGAATGAGAGTCGTAAAAGAGAGTCTTTCAAATAAGGAGCTAAGCCGATTCTCGAAGCTAGTGAGATGTGTTAAATGAGAAGAAAGATATATTGCGGTTTTGAAAGACGAATGAAGAAGCGAAAGGTGCCTCGAGATACTGTTGCCTTATCTTTTCATTATTTTTGTGCTTGTCACATTTCACACACTAATATTTTTCCATTTTTTCTTTTCTTGTGTATGAACTTCTTGGAGTTTTCCGTCGCAGATACAAACACTAAGAATAAATCATCTTCGAGTTGGTCGACCAAACCTGTGAAATAAGTTGGTCGACGGAATCATTTTCAATTTATGGCATTTTTGGCTGACGCCTAATTTTCGAACTTGGACTCAAAAGACTTTGTCTTTACATTCGCTAAATAATATTATTCAAATCCTTCGTTGTTATTCATATATATTGTCCGGGATTTATTGATACCATTTATTAAGTAACGGGGGCAAAGGCATTCAGTCTATCGAACATTTTAAACATCGAAAACAACAGTCAATGTGGAAAAACTAGCAACAAAGGAAATGAGGGAATGCAGTGCACCTTTATTTCACTTTCTACTGAAATATATTTTCGCATCTTCATTTTTGGATAAAAAAATTCCAGTTGTGAACAAAATATTTTTACGATTGTTAGTTCTTTCAAATATATTTGGACATTTTTACAATGTATCAATTGTGAGTTAGTATTTCATCTTCGGTTTCGTTCTTCACATTGAGTCTTTTGGTTTACATTTTTTTATTGAAACGGACAAATTCTAAAACTACAAACATTCTACCGAAACTAAACGAAAGTTAACTAAAGTGAACTACACTAAAGAAACTTTTAAAGAATCACGAAATTGGAGAAAAAACCCCAAGGAAATAAAAAAAAATACTTAATTATTAATATCTGCAACAAATACATTTATTCTTTTGATATTTTATTGATTCTTTGATATTTTTTTCGGGAGCGTACCACATGACTTGATTCCTCTCCATAATTAGCAAAATTGATCGTTATAAAACTGCCACGGTTGTGAACATTATATTGCATTTTACGTAAGCTTGTATATGAAGTATTGAAAGAGACAGGTTGAAATGAAGGGGATGGGACGAGATGAGATCGAGCTGAGGGACTCGACCTACGCTGCTGCTTCACCAGCTTCAGGAAGCCCTCGGGCAAAGCTCTCGTTCACCGTGCAAATTCCTTCAACGTAATTCGGATTACTGCTGGTATCCTCTCGACACTGTGGCATCACCAGTTCGAGAGAACCATATATATAAACTGTGTGTTCGTGTGTGTGTGTGTGAAGACAAACAGGAAGATGAAGAGAAGAGTACGACACCGACGAGCCGTGGCAAGAGCTGCTGCTGTAATCAACTTTTTATCCCATGTTCGTCGTCGCCCCCTTTCGATCCTCTACACGCTGCATTCGTCGTAGAGGATGCACTCGTTTTTTTCGCAACTATACACACACTGTTCTTTTTTGACGCTCAAAGGGCGACATCATGCCATGAGGCGTTTCACGTAAAATTTTCATTCTGCAACCCTGCGACACCGTTTGATTCCTATTCGAATTTTATAAATGTGTTTTGTGCAACAAAAAAGCAGAACTCAATCATTCATTTGACCGTTTTTTTTTCAATTTTACGACCAATTGCTTTTTTTATTTCTACCTTTACCTCTCTGAATTCATTCTGTAACAACATAGAAGCCATGAGTCTCACAGCAATACACAGCTATTTTTATTCATTTTTTAATGCAGAGAAACCTTTAAAAAATGTATTTTCTCTTGATTTTTACTTTTTCGTAAAAAAATGACGATTCATTAAAATTTCGTTTGTTATTTCCATTTTTTTGTCAAAAACTATGTTAATTCATAACATATTCAAGTGCCAGTTCGCAGCTAGTCGTATTTTGTTTTGTTGAACTTACAGCTACTTCAATTTTTCCAACTTAAAATACACAATAAAAATAGCTTAGAATTTTCGATAAACCAATCACAGTTGCCATAATTTCTACGAAAAAATATTGATCTACTCTAAACTTGGGCCTAAACTTTAAATTAAACTAAAACTAATTAAATTTAAATTACCATGTAAAATTTAATTTAACCTTTAGAAGGCCGGGGTTTGAGGAGTTAAAAGTCCCTATAAAAATTGTCAAAAGTAGTAGGGTATATCCCATATCTATCATATACAAATTACTGATCATGGGTCGCGCCTATGTTTAGGCTTTCCGGTCCTCTATAGGATAATTAACAATTAAATGTGAATTGAAATTTCACATGAAATGACATATATAACTCGCGCATAGAGATTCACTAAAAAGAAGGTGATTGAAGGATTTTACGTGAGGTTTGTTAACTTTTGTATCAATCGGCATACACGTTTAATCGATTTCAGACTTCGTTTATCTGTAGGTAGTAGTCCACAAACTTCCAGTTCAATTTTCAGTTGTGCCTGACCGCAAGCTCTGGCGTCTCCGCAAACGGATTGATGTTTTATTTCAATAGAATGGAAAATGAAAAAGTACATTGTGAGAAATGGCGATAGTTTTTATTTCTTTGTTGTTTATTTGTTGTGTATTTCAGACTACGCACGGGAATTCACTTTGGCTAGAATATACTGCGCTCTATTTTTATGTTCTTTTTTTTTATCGTGGTTTTTTTAATGCCAATTCAAGCTGCTCCGACAAGGCAGACCGGCTCATCGATAATTCCTCGCTCACTGTAAAGGTTTTAATATTTTTAATACTTTCTACGATCAGATCGAACGTTTATGAGATTATCTGGCGTGTTATGTATCATGTGCTGACTTAACACGAACCTTCGCGCGAGACGATCGATCTCCAATCAACCATGGTAGAGACGTGCAAAACCCTCATCCACGCGCTAACACCCAAACTGCAGGTGAGAATTATGCACACACATAAACATCCACCTCTCACAGTCTATGTATACATTTCCCTTACTTTGGAATGGTCATGCACTCTCAACGTAGCAATTTCGTCCGATCGCTATAGCTGTATATGTAGCACGATTCTCAGCTCCATATTGCAAAAGGTTTAACTACTTCGCTCCTGGCCTACCCTGGCACGAGCTGAACATACTCCCTAACTACTTTTCTCGAAACCCTTTTTATCCGATTACAACATTTTTACCACACATTTGGTTGCTCCTTAGTTTTTACTACTATTTTGATTGAGTTGAGTGAACAAATTGCGTACCTCGTACTATAAATTTGTAAAAGATTGCCCAAATTCAATCAATTATTCCAGTCCATTTCGTTCTGTCGTTTTTCAGTTTTCGTTCATGTGATTTTTTTCGAATGCTTCTTTTTTTTTCAGCCACAACGATATTTGCTAAATTTCTTTGAGTTCTCTTGGCTTCAGTATGCAATCAGGAATTGACGGTTTTAACAAAATATCTACATAAATTATTTTTCAGACTGTGATGTTTCGAAATCGACATCCCAACGAAACAAGAATTCAACAGTAATTTTATTAAACAACATCTGCAGCCATCATGTAATGAAAGACTTCAGATAATAACACTAGAATGACTAAGATCATATCTATCATTAGGGATGTTGATATTGTTAATAAAAAGTGCCTAGGTGAGTCATATTAGTAAATATTAGTATCCAGTTATACAACATAGTACGTAGAGAATATCCAGAAAATAACAAAGGTGGTACGAAGTTTCATTGGAAGAATAATCTTCGGTAAAGACATCAAATACAGAAAAAACGAGGAATGGATGAGAAGAGAGAGAAAAAGCGATTAAGGGTGCGTCGAGGGAAACATCGGAAGAGGGGAGTGTCTCGCACTTGTGAGTCGTTCAATAGAGTCAGGAAAGACCACCTCGTCGATTATTATGGTCTTTAGCGTATCTGTTTCATCGTTACAGTACCGGTATCGAGCAAGAAGATTGTTCATCATTCGCAAAAAGCGTGATGGACGAAATGGAGAGTGTTAAATGACTACTGTGAAGAAGGCCGCTATCGGGTGAAAGTGATGTTTATAATCGTGCTCGCAGCTTCACCATGAAGAACAAAAATAAAATGAAAACGCGACTGAGATTTTGCAGCGATAGACACGTGATACTGAGCGCGTGCTGCAGCGATCGCATCCGAGAGCCACGTCTATAATCTTGGTGGCATCTTTTTTTTTTCTTCCAACATTTTTCCTTTTACACTCGGGATTTTGCTCCTATGTTTTGTTGATCGCCTCGAGCTTAGATCGTGATAGAACTTGATTGGTGCGATCGATCATTATCGAAGAACGATCTAGGCGAAACGATATCTGATTTACCGAAAACCACATCAATATGGACAAGTTATACCACAATATCAAGAGACTTGGTAGAGTCTCGGGACAAGTACATTTGAAGCACTGTCCCGAGCACTCGCCGCGTCTATACTTTCTCCTAATAAAACTTTTCGCGGTGGTGGGGGTAAACATTTTATGACGTTTTAGCTAATTCTGGAGTCTAGTCGTTTGGCGGTTTGAAAAATAAACTTTGAGCTAATTAAACGATGCTCTTTCGATTGAGCCCAAATTGAGCACGATTGATTGCGTAATTGTTGAGAAAAAACTTTTCACAGACTTAGGATTATGCTCGATTTTAACACATTCAAGAATTTGGCGTGTCTGTATCAATCCAGTCGGAATGTGCATAAATTTGGACGACTTCTATTTAAGGATGGCAGCATAGTGCTAATGTTTTTGTAGATCATTTGGACCTCCAGGAATATACCCTGAAAATGTCCACGAAATATTAGTTGTTTTTTGGCCGCCAAAAATTATCAAAAAGAAACCCAGTATTTTGATGTTATTTTTTTTTTTTTAATGGGATTTATCAAAAATTGCTTCCTATAAAAGTTGTGCGCCGTAATGTCATCTACAAAATAAGTCTCATACAAAAATCACGTAATATTATTAATTTAGTGGTAAATGGCAATTGAACAACAATTTTTTTTTGTTTATTGTTCGTACTATCGGTTAATTATCCACGTACTGTTCTGAAACTCATACATCACCTAGAAGAATCTATCGAAGAAAGTATGTAAATCTTATTAATCTATGTTAAATAGTTTAGCAATAACTAATTTGCGTAAATCTGGCGTTTCTCTATATCATCTCCCGACGAAGGCTAACAGAGTAGAAAAAAATTAGGGTGGTTCTTTTCAGTATGTACATTCAGGATTCAATCCAAAAAAATTATTTCGGGAAAAACCCCTGTTTATCGGGGAAATAAAATTTGAGCTTATAAACAAATAGGAATAACCCCTTAAATTGTGGCACTACTGGAAATATTCTTCGACATTCTTATACGTCTGTGCGAATCGTTTAATAAAAAAAAGATCTTAAGGGGCTATTAGAGTTTAAACGCTAAAAAAAGGCTATTTTTGGGAATTTTCTCTGGGCATGCTGTTAAAAATATTGAAATAAAACTTATTAGGGATGATAAATCTAGTCTTTATTTACATGCAAAATTTTTTTTTATTCATTTTACTACATTTTTATGTGCAAAAACTACACTTGAACAGAGTGCCTCGAAAAGTAGGAGGCAAACGGTCTCCATCATATCTCAGGAACGGCTTGTCTGACACCAAAAAAACAAAGTCCTTCAGATTAAGTATAACGTCAGGTAGGTAATGACGCTTGGATATTAATTTTTATCGATAAATAACAAAATGGCGGATGAAAACAGAAAAAAATAAAAAACACATTTTTTTCACTGTTTTTTGTACAAAAAAAGATATTAAAAATATAATATAAAATCAAAATTTTAACTTCGTAGAGCGTTAATTTCTAGAAATATATATGTAGAATATGTGATTTAAATTTCATAAGGGTCGGTCAAGTAGTTTTTGAGATCTCGTGGAGACCAATTTAAAAAATGGTATTTCGAGAAAAACGCGTTCAAAGTTTTTGGCGCTCAGGTACGCGCGCTGAAGTACTCATGTAAAGGACGCTAAAAAATATACTTAGACTGCTCCGATCGTTTTGAAATTTTTACACAACCATATTACATGTATATGGGTCATTCCACATCAATTCGACCACTTTTGAACCCGACCCCCTTCGATTTGGCTGAAACTTCGCAATTTTCTTTTACGTCACTAAAGAAATTTTTGTGAATTTTTTCAAATTTTTTTTACCGAAGGCAAAAAAGTTATGAATGATAAAAAAATGGCTTTTTCTTTTTCAAATAGCTATAACTTTTTCAAAAATTGACCTATCGGGACGTTTTTTTTTAAGTTTTGTTTTCGAATGTACTTCTCTGAAAAAAATATAAAAATAATTTTGGAAATCAAGTTCTATGGAAAATTTCAGTTTTTTGGAAAAAACCATGAATTTTTCAAATTCCGACACTTTTAATTTTTTTTTTTATTTTCCCAAAAAATCTTTGATTTATTCCGGAATTAACCCCGCTAGTTGCTTAGTGGGCCGATTTTTTTTCCTATGTTTTTTTCGATTCAAAAAAAAAAAATTTATTCGTTGTCAATTTTCAACTCCTCTGCATTCAAAAATTTTATTTCACATCGAAATCAATCTTAGTAAATAATTTTGAGATATTCCATACCTTACACATAATCTAATTCAATGATATATGATAAGCATTTCACAGGTAAAGCGATTATCAATTATTTGTCTTGTAATACGATTATAATAAGGCTGTAAATGACCTAAAGGACCGATTTGCCAAAACAAAATCAATCGCTGGAATTCATTAATTACATTGTGTTATTCCAGACAAAGATGGTTGCCTTTGTGTCCGAAATTTTTCGAATTCAAAGGAATACAGAGTATGTAAAATATTTAAGCGTCAAAGAGAGGTAAAATAAATTGATTTGTAAAATTGGTATTACAATAAAAATAGTTATATTACCCATGAAATGCTTATCATAAATTATTGAATTATATCATATGTAAGGTATAAAATATCTTAAAATTATTTACTATGATTGATCTTGACATAAAATAAAATTTTTGAATGCAGAGGAGTTGAAAATTGGCAACGAATTAATTTTTTTTTTGAATCGAAAAAAAAATAGAAAAAAAATTCTGCCCACTAAGCAACTAGTGGGGTTAACTCCGGAATAAATCAAAGATTTTTTTTGGGAAAATAAAAAAATAAAATAAAAAGTGTTTAATTTAAAAGTAAAAAAAAATCAATCATAGTAAATAATTTTAAGACATTTTATATCTTACATATGATATAATTCAATAATTTATGATAAGCATTTCATGGGTAATATAACTATTTTTATTGTAATACCAATTTTACAAATCAATTTATTTTACCTCTCTTTGGCGCTTAAATATTTTACATACTCAGTATTCCTTTGAATTCGAAAAATTTCAGACACAAAGGCAACCATCTTTGTCTGGAATGACACAATGTAATTAATGAGTTCCAGCGATTGATTTTGTTTTGGCAAATCGGTCCTTTAGGTCATTTACAGCCTTATTATAATCGTATTACAAGACAAATAATTGATAATCGCTTTACCTGTGAAATGCTTATCATATATCATTGAATTAGATTATGTGTAAGGTATAGAATATCTCAAAAGTATTTACTAAGATTGATTTCGATGTGAAATAAAATTTTTGAATGCTTGCAGAGGAGTTGAAAATTGACAACGAATAAATTTTTTTTTTTTCAATCGAAAAAAAAATAGAAAAAAATTCGGCCCACTAAGCAACTAGCGGCGTTAACTCCGGAATAAATCAAAGATTTTTTTGGGAAAATAAAAAAAAATCAAAAGTGTCGGAATTTGAAAAATTCATGGTTTTTTCCAAAAAACTGAAATTTTCCATAGAACTTGATTTCCAAAATTATTTTTGTATTTTTTTTAGAAAAGTACATTCGAAAACAAAACTTAAAAAAAAACGTCCCGATAGGTCAATTTTTGAAAAAGTTATAGCTATTTGAAAAAGAAAAAGCCATTTTTTTTTAACATTCATAACTTTTTGCCGTCGGTAAAAAAATTTGAAAAAATTCACAAAAATTTCTTTAGTTGCGTAAAAGAAAATTGCGAAGTTTCAGCCAAATCGAAGGGGGTCGGTTTCAAAAGTGGTAGAATTGATGTGGAATGACCCACATACATTCAAAAAATGAAAAAAAAATCGATTTCTCAAAAGGGTCAAACTCTAATAGCCCCTTAATATCATCATTATAAGCCGAGATACAGTTATTTATACGTTTCTTCGATTAATTATTGTTATAATCAACATTTTCGAGTAATTCAAGTTCGTGGGTATTCTTAACACTCTTAGGCATGGTATTCAATATGATACGAACCCTTTGGAGTGTTCATCTCATTGCAGATCGTGATTGAATTCGACCACCCGCGCACGGAATAGCAAACAGCGTCGTCAGTATGGCCGGGCGACGTGGTGGGGGCATTCCGTCTCCCCCCGCGGCTAATTTCGTGTGGTTGCCCGCACACGGTTTAGTTAACAATAAAAAGGTGTTTTTTTAATTCCGCGTATTTTTTTTTTCATGATTTCGAATATGCCCATGAAAATCAATATTTTCCGATAGTTAACTTAATAACTATGGTTTTACTTGAATTTAAATGCAGGAGTACCTATAAATAATCTTACATTAAAAAGGTGAGGATATCATAAGTAAAATGTACTTCGTCCGCAATTTTATTTATTACAGTAATTATATTATATACATATTTACAAACTAAAAACTATTAGCTTCGCAGTAATAATTACATTTTTTTTCGTCAGGTTCATAGTCATCATCGCTAGCTGAATCATGCATGCCTACTTCGGTTATCGAAAACGCAATATCAGCCTCGTTGTCGACATTGTCTGAAAATCTTAAAAACTCTTCGTCGATTTCATCATCGCTTAAAATTATTTCGGATTCGAGAACGTTTGAACAATTTAGCCCGTTACATTTCTTGTCCAGTATTTGCAATTATTTTATTTAAGTATTTAATTTTTTAAATTAAGTAGTAGCAAGTATTTAATTAAGTATTTACAAGTATTCATTTGTTGGAAATTATTTCTTGTGGTTGCAATACAAGTAATTTCATCATATTGCACATGTTGAAAAGTTGGGTTAAATTGCACAATACTGTACAAGAACTGTTACGGGCTAAATTATTCAAATGTTCTTGAACCCGAAATTGTTTTAAACGACGATGAAATCGATAAAGAATTTTTAAGATTTTCGAATGAAGTCAACAACGCGGCTGATATAACGTTTTCGATAACCGAAGAACCGAATGATTCAGCTAGCGATGAAGACTAGAAGATGAAAAAAAAAAAAACAAAAAAATGTAATTATTACTGCGAAGCTGTATTATTACTCAAATTACTGGAAAAAATTATATAATAATAGAAAAATATATATTGTAATAAATAAAATTGCGAATAAAATACTATTTACTTATGATACCCTCACCTTATTAATGTAAGATTATTTATAAGCACTCCTGCATTTAAATTCAAATAAAACAATAGTTATTGGGGTAACTATCGGAAAATATTGATTTTCATGGGCATATTCGAAATCGTGAAAAAAGCGTGGAATTGAAAAAAAACCTTTCTATGATAGTTTATAAGAGAGTTATGGAAATTATTAACGGGAGAAACCAGTTTAGAAGGCCGAAATTTTGGTGTTTTTCGTGAATTTTTTTAACAGGGAAGGAATAATCAGAATTTGTTTAAACTTGGAGGATATATTGTTCATGTTTTGAAGTACACTTTGTAATTTTTTCAAGTTATTTCCGCCGGAAATAGTGGGCATTCCTGAAGTCACAATTTTTATCTGCAATCATTACAATTTTTTTTTTTCGTTAACAACATATTTCCTAATTGTGATCAAAAAAGTTGAAAATTGCATGTTTTTGAGGTGTTTGAACACAATGTCATGTTTTTATACCATGTTTTTTCACATTTTTTGCATTAAAAAAAATATTTTTAATAATAATATCATCCCATAGTTAGGTTCATATAGATAGTAATTGAATAAAGAATATTCACACAAATTCTCAGAACGATTGGTCAATAACTTTTTGAGCTAGAATGCCCACCAGTTGAAAAAAAGTCGTTTCGATAAAAACGCGTTTGAAAAAAAATGTACAGAAAACGAGAAATTCAAGGCAGTAATTAATTATATAAACTGCTCACCGGTTAATCAGCTATTCCAGCACCATATAGCACCCCTCTTCTTCTTCAAACGCGTCATTTCGTGCTTGCATCTCCTCTTGACGAGCTTTCCGAGCTTCCTTGGTCTCCAATGAGCTGCGCCTATTCTATCTTTCACGCACTGCTCATCCATGTTCCCGGCAAAATTGAAGCTCTGCGAAACAACTACGAGTTTTAATTCGTTCATCAGCATTAGAAGGGCTGAATTTCCTTCATTAAATAACGCAGTAGCCAAGAATGCTGCAACCTCGACTATTTTCAGGCCAGCATGTAGGTGCTTTGGAGCCAATCGCCAAACGGTCAAATTGAAACTTTCATTAGCGTTCTGCGTATGAGCGCCTAAACATCTCGTCAGCAAATTGTCACTCGATAAATCTTTATATATTGGAAGAATTTCTTCTGAATAAGGGACTACCTAAGGTACTAACTGAATAAGGGACTACCTGAGCGACCGCTCCGTTCTAACTATCGCGTGCTTCGGCGCCGAACCGGCGGGCGGTCACTTAAGTGCTCATAGCATCGGAACTAATCGGAATTTTGCTTTGAAATTTTGGCAACATATTCTTGAATAGTTTTACTAACAATTTATGAAATAAAAAAAGTCGAGTTTTTGACCCATCTAAACTGGTTTCCCGCATTAACTAAGCCGCGCGAGGGTAGCCGCGGGGCGAGATGCAGTGCCCCCACTACTTCGCTCGGCCGCACCAACGGCGTCGTTCGCTATTCCGTGTGCGAGAGGTCGAACTCAATCATGATATGCAATGAGATGAACGCTCCAAAGGGTTCGTATCATATTGAATGCCATGCCTAAGAGTAAGAATGCTCACGAACTTGAATTACGCGAAAATGTTGATTATACCAACAATAAATCGAAGAAACGTATAAATAACTATATCTCTGCTTGAAATGAAGATATTAAAACCTTTTTTTAAATTACGCGTCTCGCACAGATGCATAAGAATCATCGAAACACAACAGATACATACAAACTTTTCAACTTTTGTAAAGCGAAATGTGTGTTAAGTATTTCCACTTTTTTACTTTGATTTTGGCATTATGAATTAAAAAAATTGTCTTAAAAATGTTTTCTATGCATTCCAGTTTTTCTCTTTGGACGCTCTTTTTCTGATGGTATCAAAATTTGCGCCACAGGACTGCAATAAATGCAGCTAAACTCATTGCATTTTGCTGGGCATGATCTCTGCTAAGTTCATCCACTTTGTTCAATATATTATTCTGAAGTACTACCCATGACATACTATTTGAACTTTTTGAACTTCAATAAAAATATAAAAATAGCTGCAACTTCTTAGTTCAAATGGTAATGGCAATTATCATGATTTCACCTTGCCACTGATAAAAATAGGAATAAAAAAGTGTATACATTTTTTTCACAATAGATTCGATATGTTTTCTCTAAAATTCCGTAAAATTCGTTTCTTGATTTTTCTCTTAAAAAAAAAAAACAATTTCTGAGAAATATCTATTTTTCCCAGTTTTATCATCATCAAGCTGAGATCTTAATATTTGTGAACATAATTATAAAATTATAACGAAATGTTAGAGCTATCCAAATATATTTATTCAATTTAAAAAAAAATTAAATAGCTGTAAACTCTAATAACTAAAGAATAAAAAATCAGTATGAACAAAAATCCGATTCAAAAAAAGATTGCATGGAAAAAAAATTTCGGTTGAAGTACTTGGCAAGTTCGTGACCATGAGTGATACATTATGCGAATTAAGCAAAAAATCTCGCCAAGTACTTCGGCCGAAATTTATTTTTCTACCTAATTTTTTTCCCACGTAATCTTTCTTTGCATTGGTTTTTTTCCATACTGATTTTTTATTCTTGTTCTTATTGGTGGAATAACTGTATTTTTGAACTCAATTTGTTTTCATTAACATTCAGCATTATTTGAAGATTTTATAAAACACAATAAAGTATTCCGTACTTGACCAGATATACTTTAACAGAGCTCAATTTATATAATAACTTTTTGTGAAATCCGATCTTAGCTTTTGGCGAGGATTGAGTTATCATTGTTTTGTTAGGCCAATCAAGTTAGACCTAAAATAAAGAAATATCTACAAAAAAATATTTCGAATAAAAGTTGTTGCAAATATTTTTCCCTACAAAACTAAAAAAAAAAAATGTTCCTACGATCAATAGCAACCGAGATATCAAAATAACTTACCCCTATTTTCAAGATGGCCGCGATTCCACAGCGAAATTTTGTTAGATCTTTGTGCATTTCGTCGATTCTTGCTACCCTCTACCGACTGACCAACAATTAGCCTTCAAGTCACTCGATTGAAAGTTAAAAAAATATTTGCCGAAAATATGATTGATCCTTCCATTCTAATTCATTCTAATCCATTCTAATCCATTCTAATGGATTGACGCTATGTTTCGATCATAAATATTTATATAAATTTTATGACACCTGTCATTTTCGAGGATATTTCAATGTTGTTGAAAATTTCTCCAGTATCTCGCTTTATTAAAAAAATTTTTCGTTTAATAAAAAATACAGTATACAATAATAGTCTAGGGGACCAGCATGCTTGTCACAGTTGGACGAAACGTTTCAACTTTTTTTTCGTTGAATCAACGTCCGTCATCGTGCTTGAGAGCACCGACTATGGTAATTGAGCAATCAGAGAAATTGAGTGTTGAGCAAACGTACACACATATATTTATATAGTATTTCTTGATAATTCATTGAAGTGTTTCGTTTTCGTTATAGATTGTCGCTCGTTACAAATATTCGCAAGGACCTCGTGTACTCCAGAGGAACATCGACGAGCATTTTCCACGTCCGTCTATAACTGCAGTAGTTCATTAAAGAACAGTAAATTCTTACCTGTTAACAATGAGTGAAAAGAGACTGAACTGTATTTATGTTATTGGCGTCATTAATACTAAAAATGTTGTTCGTACTCGCTTATATCTGGCAAGAAAAATACTTTGCATTATGCTTTCATCTTTCGTAAATTCGTTTCGGCCATTGATGTCCCGTCCTTCTTAATCGTCTTTGCCTCTGTATATCAAGAAACGTGGTAGCGGCTCGACGCTAAGTATTAAAAAAAAAAAACCAGTGCGAGCCCTGCCACACTCTTATATACTCGAATATAACAGTTTTCGGGCTTTTTTAAATATACGGAAAAATGGTGTAGTCCAGAGAATGGTCCTGGTTATAGCGAAAGAAGGTAGTGGAGAAACAGTAGGCGGATAGAACAAAGTAAAAAACATAGAAAAAGAGAGGGAGAATAAAAAAAAGTACTCAAGTGTGCGTTGGACTTCACAAAAGTAGGATCCATCAAGAATTATGATTAAAATTTCAAATCACGTTCATCAAACATTGAAAAAATCGTTTTTGTTGCTTCACTTCCAAAATACTTATCACTAGCACAGTGCTATTTCGTCGAATTATTTTAGATTTTCAGGTCAAGTAATTATGGAGGTGGGTGCGGAGGTGGCGTTTGAAGATTTTATAAATGTTATAGCAGACGATGTATGTAGCAACATATTTGAAAAAGTTGCCCCAGGATTTTGACCTATCTTTCAAATGACATCCATATCAAAAGGGTGACTGGATTTTTAATTTCCATCTTCGGCTTCGTTAAATGTATTTGCATACCAAAAGTCAAAAAACATAAACTGCCGTAGTCAAAAGACTTTGTGACAGACTAAAAACGGATGAATGGACGTGAATAAATTATAACAGCTCCTGGCATTTATACGAAAGTCTAATTATTATTTTCTATTATCCAAGCATGATTTTTGCTTGAAAGTGACTAATATTTGATTTATTTTATAACATCACAAAGTTTCTCGAATCATAGGAATTTATTTTTATTTATGTGGAGAATATTAGCATTAATCGTAAACATTTTAATGTAATTGCATGGTCGTGCCTGAACAATAGAATCACTTCTTCCTCGATGTATTGGGAATGTTGAAAAGAAGGATCAGGTGATAAAGTTATATTCCCATCATATATGTGAATATCATTGTGTAATACCAATAATACAGAAACGGAGGTCGAAAATGGATGAGAAATAGGAGATTACAAGATTATATATACAGAATATTTAATTTCTGACACATTGCATGAACTGAACATATTCCTCACAACCAAAATATTCCACAAAAATCTTTAATTGAATGGAATGTTGGCGAAATTATTATTTATCCTTATAAATCCGTCATTCCTAGCACAGCTTTTGGTGAATGGCAGTTATTAATTTGTATAATTTTGTCGACGTTTGTATATTGATATGAAATTAAGTATCGAAACAAAAAACCCACTTAAGTTTGTGAGTGTTTTTTTTATATGTGCAATAAAGGACTCGGTTTAAAATAAAACTTCCATTTATCTAATAAACTTTTGAGGGAGTCGAAACTTTTTGATTAAAAAATTAGAAAATTGTGTCAAGTTCTTTATAAATTTCGACGCGAAAATAATCTGAAAAATACTGCACCCCCGTTTCATGCTATATATAATTTTTCAATGGTTATAGGTCGAGTGTAAAAGTCAACAGTTAAAAAAGATGAACAATTATACTACGACGTTTCGTTCTCGATGATTAAGTGCATTAGCGACAGCTATTTTCATATCCGAAACGTTTAGAGTATTTTGAAAATTCCACTGCCTACTCATAACGCTCTCTATCCTGTCTCTTCATATTGTTTCGTTATGCTTAACAAATTCACACATGAAAGAGTAGTGTCATTCAATAATTAATCAAATAAATTATTGAAAGACAAATAACAATGGGGAAAGACAAAAAGAGGAAACGTTCTCGATTCCCTTCGAAGGAGAGGAAAAAAGGAGACATGAAAACCGAAGCAGAGCTACAAAAAATGAAATTTCAGATAGATAATCTCACAAAATTGATTACCGATTTGGTTTCGCAGAGACAGGGGGAATACCAGGCTGAGAAACCTTCAATGGAGAAAGGATGGAGGTAATCCATGTAAAAATTGAATCTCTTCTTGCACATGGAGAATACTCGAAAGGTCCCACACGGATCTCAGTAGGAATCCGACCTGCTATTTCCACACGAAAAACAACGGGCAAGTTCCACACGAACTTCGCCACCCAATAAGGAGAACGGAACAATAAGTTCAACAAGTACCACACGAGTACGCAATTATGATAAATTGATACAAAAAAGAAAAAAGAAAAAAAAGAAAAGAAAGCAAGATACAAAAAAGAAAAAAAATATATTTCAGAAAAAGATGTTAATAAGAAAAACGTCAATCAGCAGGATGAAAAATAAAAGAACAAGTTGCCTGATGTCCCGTCTCATGCAGAGGAAACTCAAAAGGACAAAGAATCTCAAAAAGCGAATTATAACGAAGTTATCATCGACGAGGAAATTCTTAATCTCCTGGGAGATGACCCAAATGTGGTTAATGGCGAGGTGATTAAGTTACACCCAGAGACAAAAAGTCGTTGGCAAACTTGGATGAAAGAAGGGCTATCTGAGGAAAACAGAAAAAATCTGACGAAAATATACCCTCGCAAAGGAGGCATATATTCAGAACCCCCCAAAGTTAATTTGGAAATTAGAGCGGCAATGACAGACATTGCAATAAAGAAAGATGAGCACTTCATCCAGACACAGGAATGCGTGGGCACTGCCATCGTATCGTCGGGGACAGCGATGTCTCTTTTAATCGACAATACTAAAAACGAAGTAGATTATATGAAACTCATTGAACTTTTATGCGACACAGGAAAATTATTGGCGGACGTCTTTCATCAACAGTCCGTTGGGAGAAAATCATTCATTACACCGATGATGAAGAAGAATGTTAAGCCAGTGGCGGAGGCGACTCGTTCAAAGAAATAGCTCTACGGGCAGAAACTGACTGACCAGATCAAAGTGATTAGGACGATCGAAGCGGCATGCCAAAACCTCAAGGCCCCTGATAAAAAACCGTTCCACAGAGAGCAGAATTAGGGAAACTGGAAGGGTCCGTCTACTCAGTACAGGCAGACGGGCGGATATCAGAGAAAACAATTCGTCCTTTTCAAGCAGAGGACGCCATATCGAACAATTCAGTCGAATCGAGACAAGGGTTGATCAACGAAAGAATCGTCAAAGAAGTAGAGGAGGTAAAAAATATAGCGGGTAGGTTGAGTCAGTTTATTGAAGAGTGGAGAAATATCACAAACGATCAATTAATTAGAAATTCTATAAAGGGATATAAAATTCTGTTTGAAGAAATGCCGTAGCAAATCAGACCTCCTGAACAGAAAAAATGGAAAAGTGGGGAACTAGAGTCATTAAAAATCAAAGTTATAAAATTATTAAAGAAAAATGCAATAGAAGAATGCGTGGAATGTGACGGTCAGTTCTTATCTCCAATCTTTCTAGTATCTAAACCTGACAGCTCAAATCGTTTTATATTAAATTTGAAACAAATTAAAAAGTTTATCAAAACACCTCATTTTAAAATGGAAGACATTCGGTCGGTCAAAAACCTAATAACTCCTAAGGCATTCATGGCTTCGCTCGACCTCAAGGATGCATATTTATTAGTGCCAGTATACGAAGAAGATAAAAAATATTGAAGGTTTATTTTTAAAGAAAAAATTTATCAATTTCGATGTTTACCGTTCGGTCTATTTACAAGCCCGTACATTTTTATGAAAATTATGAAACCCGTTGTGAATGCATTGAGGAGCAATGACTTCTTGTCAAGTATATATAAAGAGCTATTAGAAAAACTAGGGTTTATTATAAGTAGTAAGAAAAGCTCACTAATTCCATCACAAAAATGCAAATTTTCGGGATTTATATTCAAAACCCGGAAATTGTCAGCCCAATCTCGTATTACCATTCTTAGTAGAAAGAAAGGACATATGCGCTGTAAGAATGGTATTGGAGTATATAGAACGTACAAAAAATATCGGAGGAGAACATACAAATTTGTTTATTTCAATCGTTAAGCCATACAAGCCTGTGACGCCATATAGACTCTATCTCTCTGGGTAAAGTCTATTTTGAAAAAAGCAGGTATTGATGCAAACGTTTTTTCGGCGTATAGTATAAAACCTGCGGCAATTTCTAGAGCGATAAGTAAGGGCGTTAACATCGATACAATTAAACTTGTAGCCGGATGATCAGAAAAGTCAAAAACGTTTGCGAAATCTTACAATCGGCCAATTCAAGACAAAAATGAAGCATTCGCTCTTTCAATTCTTAGTTCATAAAACTTATGTACATTGTACTCTATAAAAACAAATAGAATTTTTTTCTCTTCTTTCAATCTGGGCTCTAAAAATGCATACTTGATCATCGAGAACGAGACGTCGTAGTATAATTGTGCAATCAAATGAGCCCGCCGACGGCGAGCGCAGTTCGATCGTGATTATACGAAGGCATCCCGTTCGAAAATGATTACCTCCCTTCCAATCATTATAACCCGAAGTTCCCGAAATCATCTTAAAAAAAAGAAGAAGGAAAACAAAGAAAAGGCTCTAAACTGTATGGAGAGACAGGACAGAGAACACCATAAGTAGGCAGTGGAATTTTGAAAATACTCTAAACGTTGTGGATATGAGCATAACTGCCGTTACTGCACGTAATCATCTTCGAACGAGACGTCTACGTACAATCACGTTGTATAATCACAATTCTATAAAAACGTATGTATAAGGAGTTATAAGTTCAGGAGAGTGTATGTCGTAGATTTTTCCTATATTGCAGATGAATCAACTAATTGATTGAAGTATGAATGACGTTGAAAATATATATAGAATTTGAGTGCATGCTGAGTCCGATGAAGATGTCGAGATTTGTAAGACCGCTGATGGTTTAGAAGATCAGGAAAAAGCTGATGAGGTTCGAGGGTGAAAGAGGATTGATAGAAATAGAGTTGATGTATAAAATATCGACTGTTTGCGTGTTAAATAGTGTGATCCCGTTCAAATTTCGATTGAAAATTTGTTGAAATAGGCAAAATCGCAGCATAATGTGTACTTGCAATTGATAAATGAATGAATTTTTCGGCGAAATAAAATTCACTCTCCAGGCGTTCGAACTTTAGTGTTTTTGTTACTCCTCTCATTTCTTTATCATTTTAGCTCCCTTTATCAATGTGGCGGTTAAGTGGGGGGAAGGGAGGAAGGCTTTTGTTTCTCAATTTTCTATTCTCACGCAATATTTATGCAGGCAAACATGTATATAATATGGTTATATCTGTGTACATATTTATAACGTCATTTACCCGTTTTATCTTACTTTGTGGGATGCTGTTGCCCATTGTCCACTACCGCCCAAAGCGGACCACATTATGTGCTGCTCTCTGTGACGTTGATGATGCGGTGCTTTGAAACGCACCCCTTCTTCAAGTACCCGCGATATATGCGAAACACAATTATTCAGCCATTATAATTCAACTCGATTAACCGAATTTCATGTGATGCTTTGGAAAAGGACAGGGATTTCGTTAGTTCTTTTTACTGCTAATGTCAATGGATATTATAATTAACAAGTGTGTGTATTCAATTTCGTAATAGCATCCAGAAATTTCGATACAAATATTCGTTATGTAGGTTAAATAAAATGCTTCAATCGCACAGTGTGCGTGATTAAATTTTTCAATCGTTAAAGGGTAGAGATACTGAAAAATCATAAAAATATCTGCTACTTGTATCCTGAAAAAATAATTGCAAAAATTCAACCATTTTTCAATATCAATTTATTGTTAACAGTCAACATTTGAGAGTACAAAATGTATTTGGTATAACAAAAAACTCTAAACTGTAAAAATAGTAGTAAGCTTTTAAACGTATATATAAAAAAATAGCAAAAATCCCCTCCCGGGGAGAAAAAACCCGGACAAGTACATTGGTGGTCCCTCGTTTCCCTATGATATCACAAAAAATCCAAAACCCCACTTAAATTTTTTTTTTTAAATCTTTACTAATTTTATTCATATCCTGGAGGGAAATCAACCATATAGATCACAAAATATCGGGCCAAAAAAGCAGACTTCACAATAAATGTTACTTTGAATTTTTTTCCACAGAACAAAACAAGAATCAAAATATTAAAAAATCAGCGTTATCAAGATGAGGAAAATACCACTTATAATTGGTGTGTAAGAAGTATCGATAGTCTAGAAAAAAATGAAAAAAGGTCGACATCTAAGTTACGTGCAGCAGTAAAATTTATGATATCAGTACTAGGACAAGTATTTCTTTGGTGACTGAGAAGATATCAATATGGACGTACCGGCAACATAGGGCATGCAGTTGGTGTATTGCTTCTGGGATCTCCCAAGTCGAGTAGCTACTTTTGTTTTGGCTATGGCGCGACCAATGTTGCCAAATAGTATTTACTTTTATGACCTAATGAAACAACATTGCTCGCGCCATGGCTAAAATAACGAAAAACAAGCAGGAACAGGAAGTTTCGCATAAGATCCCATGCTTTTGTAATGTTAAAAAAAAAACTTTAATTTATGTCTGTACATGATAGCACAGTTTTGTTTGATTGGTAATAATTTGATGAACGTTCACCATCGTACGTTGAGCATATACGCACAGTGTATTTGTCCGGCCCATAACTTTTTATTAAAATTGCTCATTCCAGTAAAAATCAGGGGTCTCTCTCAAAAATCAAGGGTCATAAATACGCACTTTTTCATTGTTGGTATTGTCTTATTTAATTTTTATTTTTTTTATGATTAATCCCGCATAACGGTTTAAATTCTCATTTTCAAAACATAAAGGGCTATTTTGATAGCTGGCGCCCAAGAACGTCAAAATGAAACGAACGGAGGGGGATTATTTTGTGTGAAATTTGCGTGATCTTAAAACTTTGGATACAAATTTGACGGTGCATTCATAGCCTGCATTGATCTTTTGACCATTCACCAGTGGTTACTTAGATCTTCTTCTAATAAATAGTAGCTTTCCAAAGTATAATAACTTTCATTGCTGGCAATAGTAGTTTTCGAAAGTATGATACGCTACATTGCTGGCAATGGTTTTTACTGAGTCGCATTTTCAGAAATATCATAACTGACTGCACTTTATGTTAATGCAATTTTATGATGACTACGAATACCATTTTATTCCGATTGAATCGACGTTGAATGTTGCGTATGATACAAGGCCATTCTGAAATCCGCAGAAGAATTGATTTTCTTATAAATTTCTGACGGCGAAAAGCAACGCATGCAACGAAAAGCACCTCCAATTTGATTTTCACTTGAATGAGCAATTTTAATGATAAGTTATGGGCCGGACAAGTACTCTGTGCATATACGCTCAACGTACGGTGGTGAACGTTCATCAAATTATTACCAATCAAACAAAACTGTGCTATCATGTACAGACATAAATTAAAGTTTTTTTTTTAACATTACAAAAGCATGGGATCTTATGCGAAACTTCCTGTTCCTGCTTGTTTTTCGTTATTTTAGCCATGGCGCGGGCAATGTTGTTTCATTAGGTCATAAAAGTAAATACTATTTGGCAACATTGGTCGCGCCATAGCCAAAACAAAAGTAGCTACTCGACTTAGGAGATCCCAGAAGCAATACACCAACTGCATGCCCTACGTTGCCGGTACGTCCATATTGATATCTTCTCAGTCACCAAAGAAATACTTGTCCTAGTACTGATATCATAAATTTTACTGCTGCACGTAACTTAGATGTCGACCTTTTTCATTTTTTTCTAGACTATCGATACTTCTTACACACCAATTATAAGTGGTATTTTTCTCATCTTGATAACGCTGATTTTTTAATGTTTTGATTCTTATTTTGTTCTGTGGAAAAAAATTCAAAGTAACATTTATTGTGAAGTCTGCTTTTTTGGCCCGATATTTTGTGATCTATATGGTTGGTTTCCCTTCAGGATATGAATAAAATTAGTAAAGATTTTAAAAAAAATTTAAGTGGGGTTTTGGATTTTTTGTGATATCATAGGGAAACGAGGGACCACCAATGTACTTGTCCAGGTTTTTTTTCCCCGGGAGGGGATTTTTGCTATTTGATATCACTTCTTTTTTCTATAGTATTTTCATATATTTCGCTTTATATAAATTCCAATAGAGTATGTATATAACAAAAAAACTTGCAAGGTGTTTGCATCATTACATCATCGATTTATTTCAATGTCAGAAATCAGTACTGCTCACATTACCAATTCGACATAAGAGAATGAGACACATTTTCTACCATAAATTCATTGTTATTGAGGTTGTTTAAATATAGCAGCGTTTCGTTCCTGTGATAAGAAAAAAGTTATAATGTTTTCAAAAGAGTTAACTACAGATTCGAAGTATTTTCGAGATGTTAGTAATTCGTTGATAGGTTATTATTCGATTATAGCTTAGCAGGAAAGTGTTATAGAAGATACCTCAAGTACCAGTTTTTCCCCAAGGCAAAATTTCTGAAAATTAAATACTTTATCATTAGCTTTCAAGTTGTGTATTAGAATACGGCATTTATGGGCGAAAAGGCAGCGAGGATATTAGCAATTTCGGTCTAAGATACAAATAGATAATTATATTTAACTTTACTGTCAGAAGCCTCAGAATTATTATTCTTTCAAAGATGAAATGACGGAAGAATATGATGCATCGTCCTTGACTTACAAATTATTTTATAAAACATAGAAAAAAATTAGATTAAAAAAAAATTCGGCCGAAGTACTTGACGAATGTTTTTTCACTTAATTTACATAATGTATCGGTCATGATGACAACCTCGCCAAGTACTTCGGCCGAAATTCTTTTTCATCTAATTTTTTTTCGTTTGCAATCTTTTTTTGCTTCAGACTCTTATTAATACAGAGTTATTATTTTCATTCTGGTAGGTAAAACAACTGCATTTTCGAACTTGATTCTTTTCTCTATCAACATTCAATATTATTTAAAGATTTTGCCACACGATAAAGCCTCCCATATTTGGCCACATATATTTTAGTATAACTCAATTTATTTTATAACTTTTTGCGAAACCCAACCTTAGCTTTTCGCGAGGATTAACTCATTTTGTTTTGTGTGATTTGAATTTATTTGATATATTTTTCGAGAGTGGTCTGTTTTCTTACTTTTTAATAGGATTTGATTTTCTCAGGGACTTTTGCGAGAAAAGGTTTATGCAGTGTAGGTATATTCGTGGAAAAATATGGGAACGGCGGTCAACAAATGTACTTGTCCAGGTTTTTTCCACGAGAGGAATTTTTATGCATGATATGATTTGTTTTTTCTCGTTCTTTTCGAACATCTCGCTTTATATAGATTAGAAAAAGGTTATATTCGGAAATTATCGCTTTTTCATTTCCAAACCCTGACCCCTTCTACTTCGAGTTTGGTTTTTTCCCCATGAAATAAAGGGACCCGTGTTTTGGAATTTTCAATAAGGCATTTTTTTTATTCTCGAGCCAGTCAAATTGTTTTGACATTTCGATTTACCTTTCTGGAATCAGGCTAAAATAAGTCGGGAACTGGGAGTCCGATACAAAAATTTACAAAGCTTTTGAGAGCAAGATTAGAGCAGTCAGAACTCTTCCATAGAATTTGTAGCAATTTGAATTTGTGCTTATCAAAGAAACATATTAAATAGCAGTATCTCCTTGTTATATTTGTATGAAAAGTGAAAAAACATACTGCACTTTAAGCCCAACAAAGTTCAGAAAATTTGGATGTATCTATTGCGTTCCGAGGACAGAAATTTTAATCCCATCCAAAAATGAGCAGCAGAAGACTTTTGGTAATAAATTTTTCAATTCATAATGCCACAATCAGAGACAGAAAGTAGAAATACTTGGCGCACATGTCGCTTCACAAAATGTTAAAAGTTTGTAGGTATCGGCTACATTCCCATGATACATATTTTGATACAAATTTTGATATTTATAACAATAATGGCCGTGAAAGCCTCAAGACTAGAACTTGCAGATATTTTAATATTATCTTTGAATATTGAAAAGTTCAGAAAGTATGTTATGGATATTTTAAAACAATAAATTCAACAAAGCGGGCAAACTTAGATCAGTACTGTGCCCAAGAAAATGGATCGAGTTGAGTTGTACCAGTTGCATTATGTTCGTGCAAATTTTCGTACCATCACAACCAGAGCATCCGTAGAGCAAATATTTTTGAAAATATTTTTCAATTCGTTATACCACAATAGGAGCCAAAAAGTAGAAAAACTGAGCACACATGTTGCTTCAGGAAATTTCCAAAGTTTGTAAGTATACGTTGCCTTCCACTGAAACGAATTTTTATACTTCCAGAAAAAAAGGAACCAAAGACTTTCTGACAATTTTTTTAATTAATCATGCCACAACTCAAGCATACCACACATTGGGCTCAATAAAGTTCATGAGCTTTGAAGGTCCTACAATTTTTTGAATTAATTACAGGAGATAAAAGCAACTATCGTAAACGTAATTCCGGCAATCGACCATAAAATGTGATGTGAATGAATATTCGTCCACATTGGTTTCATGTCGATACGTAAAAAGTCATTCCTTTTATGCGTATTGATCTGGGTTATTGAGAACCAAATATCGCATCTTTTTGTCGCGATAATTTTTTCGTTAAGATTTTAATGAATCCAAATAGAACAACTCGCAGTACTACTTGGATTCATGTAAATATCAACGAAAAAATTATCCTGATGATATAAATGGAAGGCAGATTTTTTTCCGAAATTTTTCGCTCTAGACAAATGAAACATCAAAGGACCAGTTTTACGTAATTGGACAGAAAATGTATCGAATCTATTGTAAAAAACGTTTATGCATTTCTTCATTCCTATTTTTATCAACAAGGTGAAATTATGATATTCGCAAATACCATTTATAATAATAATGGCTGTGAAAGCCTCAAAACTAGAACTTATAGATATTTTAATATTATCTTTGAATTTTGAAAAGTTCACAAAGTATGTTATGGATATTTTAAAACAATAAATTCAACAAAGCGGGCAAACTTAGATCAGTACTATGCCCAAGAAAATGGATCGAGTTGAGTTGGACCAGTTGCATTACCTTCGTGCAAATTTTCGTACCATTACAACCAGAGCATCCGTAGAGCAAATCTTTTTGAAAATATTTTTCAATTCGTTATGCCACAAGAGGAGCCAAAAAGTAGAAATACTGAGCACACATGTTGCTTCAGGAAATTTCCAAAGATTGTAAGTATACGTTGCGTTCCAATGAAACAAATTTTTATACTTCCAGAAAAAAAGGAACCAAAGACTTTCGGACAATTTTTTGAATTAATCATGCCACAACTCAAGCATACCACACATTGGGCTTAATAAAGTTTAAGAATTTTGCATGTAGCCATTACTTTTCAAAGCCAAATCTTAATCCCATTCAAAAATGAGCAACCGAAGAATTGTCATAATAAAATGTTCAAGTCCTAATAATGCCACTATTCGAGCCAAAAAGTGGAAATATTGGCCACACTTGTCACTTCACAGATATTTCAAAGTCTGTACGTATCTGTTGCAATTCAATGATACAAATTTTAGTAATATCAGTAAAAACACATCCTTCCTGAAACTTCCTGAAACAATTTTTCAAAATTTATTATGCTGCAACTAAAGTGGGGAAGTGATAAAATATAGCTCAATAGAGCCAAATGAAATTCTGAAATTTTGCATATATTCATGGTGTTCTGAAGACAATAATTTTGATCCCATTGACAAATGAGCAACCACAGAATTTTCATAACAAAATTTTTAATTCATAATCCAACAAGCGGAGCCAAAATGTGGAAATACTTGGTACATTTGTTACTTTACAGAATTTTCAAAATCTGTAGGTATCTGTTGCAATCCAATGATATAAATTTTGATAATATCAGTAAAAAAACATCAGAAGACTTCCTGAAATAATTTTTCAAAATTCATTATGCTACAACTAAATTAGGGAATTGAAAAAATGTAGCGCACATTGGGCCCAACAAAATTCTGAAATTTTGCATGTATGCGTGGCATTCTGAAGCCAGCGATTCTTAACCCATCGACAAATGAGTAGTCGAAGAATTTTCATAACAAAATTTTCAATTCCTAATGCCATAATCGAAACCAAAAAGGGAAAATACTTGGCACATCTGTCGCTTCACAGAATTTTCAAAGTCTGTAGGTATTCATTACAATTCATTTATACAAATTTTGATAATATCAGTAAAAACACATCGGAAGACTTCCTGAAACAATTTTTCAAAATTCATTATGCTACAACTAAAGCGGGGATGTGAAAAAATATAGAGCATATTGAGCCAAACAAAATTCTGAAATATCGCATATATCCATGGTGTTCCAAAGACAATATTTTTGATCCCATTGACAAATGAGCAACCGAAGAATTTTCATAACAAAATGTTCAATTCATAATGCTACAATTGGAGCCAAGAAGTGGAAATACTTGGTACATTTGTCGCTTCACAGAATTTTTAGAGTCTACAGGTATTCGTTGCAATCCGAAGATACAAATTTTGATAATACCAGGATATGGACTATATACCGCCATAGTCTTTTGACATAAGGATATATTATACAAGCCATTTTCACATAAAGATATATCATTACTTACTACGGTTGTCATCCAGAGGCATCCATATATATCCAGATGCAGGTTGACAGTGTATTTGTCTATTAATTCATCAAACGCGAGATGATTCTACACCATATTTTGGATAGAAAAGCGACGTCGAAAATCTTTTGAAATGGACCAACAATTATCATGCAAGGAACATTTTATGATGTACAAATCTTTATTATGGCAAGCGAGGAACATTTTATAATAAAGAGGAAAGGGACCAATAAAATAAATTGGTCCCGGTGTAGAGTTAAAAAAAATATTCATTTGACACTGCTCAAAACTTGGCATGATAATAACAAATTTTGCCATAGACATTTTTTTGACACTCATTATTAGTTTTATAGTTTCTTTTCCAAATTTACATCGATTCACACCAATCATGATTATCAGTTCAACGTACACCATTTCATAGTTATCAAAGAAACGAAAAGAATGATTTCTTATGAAATCTCATACGAGGAACATTTAATCGCGAAAGAGAAAAGAGATCGCTTTCGTTTCCGTCGTAGAGTTAAGTGTGAAAAATAAAGACTGCAGATCTAACGAGAAAGATCTAACGGAATGGCCAATCACAAGCTCGGAAGGCATCAACAGGCCTTTCATTGCGTCGTATACAGACATGCCAGTGCTTCGATGTTAGCATAATCTTGAGCCTGTGCAAAGTTTTTTCTCAGCAAATACAGCATCAATTGTGCTGATTTAATGCTCAATCGAAGTATTTTTTCGTAATAAATCTCCAGTTCAATTTTCAAATCATCATATGCCTCCTGAGCTTCGTAATTAAAGAAAATGAATTTCAGTTTTTACCCCCACCACGGCAAATCGTTTTATTCAGAGATAATATACTCGGGCGAGCCTCGGGCCAGCAGACGACAGAGCTGTCAATGTACTTGTCCCGAGACTCTGCCGAGTCTCTTGATAAAAGAACTACGAACAAGTATCAAAAGTTTAATTTTTTTTGATTTTGTAAAAAATTTCAAAAAATATTACATTGAAACATCCATTCCAACAGATCAACGGATAGGAAAGTATTCCATAAAAAATGACACCGAGAAATTACTCCGATATCATCAGAATGCACCGAAAGTTTTTCAATAAAAGTAATCATAACGAAACGAGATTTTTAAACAAAAAAACTGGCCAAGTGCAAGTCGGACTCGCGCACGAAGGGTTCCGCACTATTATCTATAAAAACGGCAAAAAATCACGTTTGTTGTATGGGAGCCCCCTTAAATATTTATTTTATTCTGTTTTTTAGTATTTGTTCTTATAGAGGCAACCGAAATACATCATCTGTGAAAATTTCAAGTGTCTAACTATCATGAGATACAGCCTGGTGACAGACGGACAGACAGACAGACGGACGGACAGCGGAGTCTTAGTAATAGGGTCCCGTTTTACCCTTTGGGTATGGAACCCTAAAACGTATGCGCACCAAATTTCGAGAGCAAAAGTGTGATTGGAAAAAAGAATTTCGGTCGAAGTGCCACATGAGTTTTGCTTTTATAACGTTTATTGATCACAAATTATATCTCATGAGCAATAGGGAAAACAAAATTCGTAAAGTACTTATGAATTTTTTTTTTCTCTAATCAAATATCGTTTCGCACAAAATTATTTCGCGTCACTTGATTCCATTTTGGGTTGCAAGTGCAAATAGTATTTTCATGTATTTAACCACTCTAGCGTGGTTTAAGACTATGTATAATTCAAACCTAGAGTGGTATCATACACCATTCTCTCGGTTATATAAAAAACGTAGAGAATAGTTTCCAAATGAACCTTATTATTGCATGCAAGGGACATTTTATGGTAACACAGAAGAGGCATCTTTTTTGACTCCATTGTAGAGTTTACATTCGGAAAACTGGAATATTGAGGCTAGGGTTAAAAAAAAATTATTTATTTAGGCACTGTTCTAAAGTTTATTTATTGAATTACACTTTATTTTTGCACTCTATCACTCTTCTATCTACATATTCAAATCACGTTAACCTAAAGTTTCACTTTAACCAAATAAAACTGACCGCGATCTTTATAACCTAATGACTGTTCAAAGATATTAATTATTCACCGAATACGAGTTTATCATACACTATTCCCTTATATAGTTATAAAAAAAAAAAGAGAATGGTTTCTAAATAAACCTTGTTATTGCATCCGAGGAACATTTTATGGTAAAAAAGAAGAGGCACCGTTTTCAACTCCGTCCTAGAGTTTACGTTCGGAAAAATGAATTATTGGGACTAGGGTTAATAAAAAAAAATATTTATTTAGACTTCATTTTTGCACTATTACTCTTCCATCGGTAATATGATAAAAGTCATTTTAATCAAAAGTTGAAACTGACCGCGATCTTTATAACTTCCCAACAAAGATATTAAGTATTCACCGAATACGCGTTTATCATACACCTTTCTCTTAGTTATCAAAAAAAAAAAAAAAACAAAGAGAATGGTTTCTAAATAAACCTCATTTTTGCGTCCGAGGAACATTTTATGGTAAAAGGCACCGTTTTCGACTCCGTTCTAGAGTTTACGTTCAGAAAAATGGATTGTTGGGTCTAGGGTTAATAAAAAAATATATTTATTTAGACACTGTCCAAAAGTTTATTTATTGAATCACACTTTATTTTTGCACTATCACTCTTCTATCTATAATAAAAGTCTCTTTAAGCAAAAGTTGAAACTGGCCGCGATCTTTATAACCTCACGACAAAGATATTAAATATTCACCGAATACGAGTTTATCATACACCATTCTCTTGGTTAACAGAAAAAACGAAGAGAATGGTTTCTAAATAAACCTTGTTATTGAATTCGGGGAACATTTTGATGGTAAAAGAGAAAAGGGATCATTTTCGATTCCGTTGTAGCAGAGTTTACGTTTGGAAAAAAATTGTAGGGGCTAGGTTTAATTAAAAAAATATTTATTTAGACACTGTTCAATGGTTCATTATTACACTTTATTTTCCCACCATCACTATTCTATCTATATAAAAGTCACTCTTTACTCGTCTATCTATAAACACCACTCTAACCAAAAGTTGAAATTGACCGCGATCTTTATAACCTCATGACTGTTATAAAAAAGATATTGGTCAGCTGTCATATGGACGATCGATCGAATATCACCACACTGAACCATGAAATGATTTTCTTTATAAATTTATCGATATAATTGCTCATGCGTCCCGCACTTCGTTATGCCAAAACAACGTTCAAACTTTATGTTGGCTCCGTACAGAGGAAAGACGAGTCGTTGTGACCAATCGCAACTCGTTGCTTCCGTTGCCGGAGACCGGCTTTTATGGAAATGGGTTTTGATGGGCATCAAAACGCCTTTGATTGTATCGTCTGAGCGCATATACAGACACGGCAAATTCTTGAATGTAGTAGAATCGAGCATAATCCTAAGCCTGTGCAAAGTTTTTTCTCAGCAATTACGCAACCAATCGTGCTGATTTTAGGCTCAATCGAAAGAGCATCGCTCAATTAGTCAAAAGTTCGCTTTTCAAGCCGCCAAATGACTCCTAGGCTCTACAATTAGCGAAAACGTCATAAAATTTTTACCCCCACCACCGCGAATCGTCTTGTTTAGAGATAATATAAACTCGGCGAGCCTCGGGACAGCAGACGACAGAGCTGTCAATGTACTTGTCCCGAGACTCTACCGAGTCTCTTGATAAAAACTGATCAAAAAATAAAACAGATAAATGACAAGCGAAAAAATAATTCAATAAATCAGTCAAATTCTCTCTCGATTCAATTTTTTTGATCAATGCTAATCGATTCGAAATTTAACAATCTAAAATCTATTCGAAATGTTAAATGTTAATGTTACTAATGATTTATGTAACCTAATAAATGTTGTCACGAAAAATTCCCATAAAATTAACAAAATTATAATTATGATCGAATTTGGCTGTCGATCGTCGGGAGATGTTTCCTTTATCTTTACTTTTCCATTCACTGCTTATTACAAAGTAGCGTCCAACTATTCCGTCATTGCGACGAAAATAGATGTAAGAATTGTGAAAAAATAATACAAATTTGAGCATGTTTTTATAGTAAATTCCGTAAATATCATCACAATTACGAGATCCCACGCGTCTAATAAGCGAAATCAATATTTGTAAAAAAAATTTCTTCGTGAGATTTTTGGAATGAAACTTTCACGTAAAGTATCTTATATCATATATTGAAATTTATGCACTGAATCGTTTTGGTGTGAATTACCAGTAACTATGTATAGAATGCATGTAGCTCTACTGTTGGCATTCTTGTTTATTGCGTATCGATTGTAATCGATATCGTTGATTGCCACCTGTTCCTTGGCGGCAACTGAACATATCATGTCATGTTATATATCCTCTGGATATATCATACGATCCTCTAGGTGCATGCTAATTTCCCAGCCATCAGAAATGTCCACGTATTTCTCTCATCGATAATTACATATATCTCTTAGTTATGAAATCCTTAGGATCAGTCTCTCATTTCAAAATCCATGATCGATTTACGTGATACTGTCTGCTCGAATTATCATGAAATATCTGTAGCTGTTTTGAGACTACAGTAGCCACGTAGAATTCAGGTAAAAAATAAGTTCAATATTCTCGTATTTTTCATTGTCGAAGGGCAATGGTGTATTCCATGAAATAGGTAAAAAATGCTCGACATGATTTTTTATATTTTAAACTTCTACTCCATATCTGTTTACATTTATTTTATCATTCTTCCTAAGCTGAACTTTTACGGGTTCGATTGTGAAGGAGTATTACCGTGAAAACTAAATCGATCAGTCACGAATTATAATTGTTATAAATTTTGTAGGTTTGGAGAGGTTTTAATATCTCAAAATATTATTAAGGGTTGCGGAAAAAATCAACATCTATGCTTGGTTATGGAGAATACTTTGTTATCACGAGCATGTTTCTATGCATTTCCTAAACGTAATTAGATATAAGAAAAATATTAAATTTTTGTAATTCATTTCCAAACGAAAGATGTATAGTTTTTGAGCTGCATGTTTTCACGCATTCAGAATAATGCCATATGTGCTAATATTACAAAACTCAGCCCCTCAATCGATCGATAAATTAAGATTCTAAATTACTAATCTTTTAAATTGTGTTGTCGCTATCTTCGATTTCGTTTATTAGCATATCAATTTGTGATGGATGTGTCGTAAAATTATTACGTACTTTTTAAATATAGAAAACGATGGAAATAGATTCTCATCCCTAATACTATAAAAACAGAAATCAAACAGTTTATTTTAGATACGAGATACTGTATTTTCGACTGTGATATATTAAATCGATTTCAAGTGTGATCTTCCTCTGTGCATATATGGCAAACTTTACACATATAAATAGTTGAAGCCACACTCGTAGCTAAGATATACTTTGCACTAAATACCACAATACGTTGAGTAATCGGAGTGCAATCGGTGAAACGAGGAAAGACCATCTAATAATAGATTCCCAATCGCAATCACTCGACTTTAGGTGTAATCTGAAAGTGCTGGTATATCCATGCGCTTGGGTCGTTCGTGCTGCCCGTTTCTTCAGTAAAATATTACTCGTTCTATATATTATACGTACCGCTAGTAAATTCAATCGGGGAATACGTCGATTATTATCATGAGTTACAATCGCGAGGGTCACGCGAGATTTTGTGGGAGCACGACGACCCTACATAGTCATATCAAATTTCATATGTGTATACGTCTCTACAGAGTATCCTGGTTGTCAGGACCAGAGCTTAAAAGCAATTACATCCCAAAATTCTGAAAAGAGAAGGTCTTATCTATTTTTCTGTCTAGTAGTACATCATTGGCAAAATTTAGTACTAGCGTGTCATAAATTGGCTCGATTCTAATCGCTCGAATTTCATCTCGCCTGTTGTTTCTAACCAGAACAATGAATTAGCCATTTTCAATGCGTGAATATCTCAAAAATACTTACGTTGGATGAAAGAAATTAATCAGGACGTTCCTCTGCAGAATGTAACATGCTACTTTTCGTCAAAATCCATGATGTGGCTTGAATAGGAAGAAAAGAGCCAATATTGTATAATTCGGAAACCTTTTGTTTTTCTCTCATTTCTACAACATCTTCGTCCTTCGTATACGTGTAGTCATTAAATTGCTCCAGGGAACTCGTATTACTATGGAATAGTAAAAAAAAACAAAAGAGATGCAGGTTCCACCGTCCCACCATAAACCTCGAGCTTCTTGCATTCCATGATAATTATTGGCAAGAAAGGGCCTTTTCGTTGTTGATGACAAAAAAACACGATAAGGGAGCGGAGATGAAAGAAACAGCCTTTCTCGTTCTACGTCTGCGATTGGGCGCATAAATGCCCATGGTCGTTCGTCATCCTCGAGGCAAACTTGGGCGCCACTGTGACTCTCTTTTTTTAATCCTGGGGGAGAAAGAAAGAGAGAAAAAAGCTTCCTCGTGATAGGGAGCTCTTTTTATTTACAGTCACACTTCATTCCTTCCGCGCTCTAACTATACAGTCGAATTTTTCGATCGTTTATCATTTTGAGACTAATGAAAATGTCGATTCAAGGCAACGAGGATATCAGATCTAATATACTTTTGATTATTTCTACTATTTCCGAATAATTAAGGATGATTTGAATATGTTCTTGTTTGGAAATTATTCAAACGATAAATACAGATAATAAAGAGGCTCTTGCAAAGTAACAGTTTCAAATCAATCCATTACCTATCTGTACACATAATTTCGTTCTTGTATAATATTGGTTGAAGAAGTAAATTTCTTATAGACAAATTGTAATGAATTTCACGATGCACATCAATTTCCGAGAAAGTGACTCTACTGCAGCTATTATTTCAGTACAGTTTAACGACTCTCAACGTCTCTCGTTCTCGTCATCATGCAGTCTTCGATTTTCCAAGACCAAGGCGTCGACTCATTTCGGATTCACTTTGTTCTCGAGAGTTGCGTATACACGCGCAAATTCCTTGGTCTAAGAGAAGATAAGTAAAGTGTTCAGCGCGACAAAAGCCAAAAGAAGGATAGACAAAATACGAGAAAGGAATTCGTCATTGCGAGAAGGGTCTAAGGAGTGTGGTCCCCACCAATTATTATTCAGAGAGAGAGTCAAGCCGTCAGAAACTTGGTTCGTCACTCGATGTCATCATGCGCGCTCCCCAGAAAAAAAGAAACAATAAAAAGAATTGGAAAAAAGCAAGAGAAAATCAACGACTAACCGTTCGGGCGAGTAGAACCTAGAGATACATCATAAAAGATATTTCTCGAGGCTCTTCTTGTCACACCTCGCGTGTATTGTCCTTAACAAAATACTCAAAGATCCTTCACGTCAGCGCACGTGTGGATCAACACATGGACCGTTACAACAACGTTTTTCTCATCATGTTGTTCCATTCTATTGCTCAAACCGGAGACGAAATTTTTAATCTGCTTTGACTCTGCAGCTCCTTACTGTGGTATAAGATAAAGGGAGAAAAGGAGTCTTAAATTTAATGTAAAATGAATTCCTGCGTAGCACCTAAAAGAGGAATAAATTTCCGTTTTCTCCACTCTTAGGCTAAGTAAGATGTCGAATTTTGCCATTCTTTGAATGCTACACACTATATATATATACCATACGTAAGCAATATAGCCAGCATAAGCAGCATACGGGAGTATAATAAATAAAACAATAAAATATAATTTAAAAAAATGTATGTGTAGAAATGGAAATGATTAAAACCAAATTATAAATGAAGATATATTTATTTCTCAATTGCAGTTACGATATTTTCTGTTCAACGACTTTTTTCGACTACTCGTTTATTGTTTTTTTCTCTGATCCTTTTATTTTCATGTCTCTCTTAATTCCTTTGCACGCTCTTTTGTCTTACTCTATCGATCGTCAAAATTCAATCCCTCATATATGTATATAATTTAAATATATGTGCTCACCTACGTCGTATATTCCTTTGTCCTGAAGAATTTTTTTTCCATTGATATACAAAGGATTAATGTCAAAAATATCATACATGTCGACAGACAATGTGATTCCCCGGCTATATGCGGATGTCTAATAGTTTTCGCTAGACTGTGATGCATACCACAAAAGGTTCACTATTGAATTTTTGGACAGAATCAGTAGGAATGATAAAATTGATGCGACTCTCGAAATTTATGTTCCCCGTAGGGTAGTGCGTAGTAGCTCGTTAGGTTCAATGAGATTCAAAAGAGGAGTTAAATCTGACTTCACTTGATAAGCAGGAGTATCAGGTTCTATGTAGATCTTGATGACATTTGGAGGCCCATAGTAAGACTTTTAGCATTAAGTACCCTCAAGTTAGGGTTAAATGGAGTCAAAGTCCATCAAAATAGACTGGAAATTTCAACTCGGAAATATATTCTTCAAATTGTGATACGTTCCTGTATTAGAAAGGATGATAAAAGAGCGAGAAATGTATAAGGTCTTTTAACTTTCGCTAAAGTGTCTCCTAAGAACTAATTATGCCCTACCGAGAGCTATTTAAGGTCAACCCCTGCTCTCCTTCTCGCAGTCTTCGGAGTTGCCATTTCAGGTAAGAAGTCTCACCCCTTCATCTGTGGAAAGTGTAACGCGCCTCAACATCGTACTCTCGTTACGAAAAAGCGACGAGAACACCTCGGGAAAAGGGAATTTTGAAGTTACCAAGCCAAGTGTCCGCATTCAAAGGGAGTAGTCGGGCACGAGCGCACTTCATCGCACTTTTGCACCTTCAAAGGCCAGCAAAGGCATCATCTACACTTGCCTTCTGTACAGGCTTCTCCAAAAGTTTAAGAATACTTGTCATTATTATATACGACGAAGGATTCCAGGACTTTTGGAGGAATCTGTATATAGTTGTGATTTGAATGGCCCTAGCGCGGAGCGTAGAAACTGGTGTGTAGGTAGCACACGCCCCAGTATTTAACTCTTGCTAGACCTTTCGGTAATTTCATGTAGGCTCATAGCTCGGGTGCCTAAGAGCCAAAAGAGAAAGAAATTAGCCGAATATAGATGGTTTTAAGGAGAAAGCGCACTGAGTAACCGTCTAATACAGTTAGAAGCTTGGAAGTTGACCAGTAAATAATGAATGGGATATAATCATGAGAATCCAACCAGGGAATACTTCTTAATATAGCAAGCTAATATTGGTATATAACTTAGTTTTTACCGATTTTTTTATCAAGCTAGAAGTTCTATTTAAAATTGAAATAATTTCGCACCCTTTTACGACTATGATGTGCTGCCAATGCTCTTCTCAAAACAGTATATCACGTGCCCGGGCGAGCTGCATAACCTTACATATCACTAGTGTAAACAATGGCGACCGATCAGCAGCATGTTCAGCACTGTATTCTTTACGAATTCCAACAAGGAAAAAATGTTACGAAATCGTGCGAGTCCATTTGTTCTTTTCTCGGCACTAATGTTGTGTCTCCAGAAATGTGTCGCTATTGCTATAGATGCTTTCAAGACGGAAATTTTGATCTTAGTGACCGGTCTCACACTGGATAGCCTAAAAAATTTAAGGATGATGAGTTGCAAGCATTACTCGACGAAGACTCAACGCAAACACAAAAGCAGCTAGCAGCTCGATTAGGTGTCACTCAAGCAACCATCTTCAAATGACTACACGAAATGGGAAAAATACAAAAGGTAGGAAGATGAGTACCTCACGAGTTGACCGAACGTAACCTTGGTCAGCGAGTGAACACGTGTTTTATGCTACTTGCCAGGCAACAAAAAAAAAGACAAATAAGACAAATAAAAAAGAAAAATACATTTTCTACGAGAATCCGAAACGCAAAAAGTCATGGATGGATCCAGAAAAACCTTTCATATTCGTGCCTCGAAAAGAAATTCGCATGAAGAAGGTTCTCCTTTGTATTTGGCGGGATATGAAGGGAGTAATTTATTACGAGATCTTGGATGCCGGTGAAACTACTCACTACAGTCAACAATTAAACCAATTGAACAAAGAACTGGATAAGAAAAGAACTGGGAAAGGAAACCGAAAGGTCATTCTGCTGCATGGCAACGCTCGGCCTCATGTTGCTCTTATGACTCAAAACACCATATTAAAGTTGGGCTGGAAAATTTTGCCGTACCCGGCGGATTCGCCAGACTTAGCCCCATCTGATTTTCACCTGTTCCGGTCAATGCAGCATGCGCTGGCAGATAGCTACTTCCAAACATTGGACGATGTACGAAATTTCATCGATGAATTTATCGCCTCAAAACCTTCTCATTTCTTTCGAGATGGCATCCGTATATTACCTGATAGATGGAGAAAGGTCATCGGAAACAGTGGACAATATTTCGAAGATTAATGTTGTTTTGTATATTTTATAATATTAAATAAATTTTATAAAAAAAACGGTACAAATTAAGTTATACACCTATAATTATTCAGATTTATCGCCGTATTATATTTGATACGGGAGATGAATGCCTGAATGAATTTCTCTGCATTCAGAAAAACCTTTCTCCAGCCAGAATGATCAAAAAGAAATAGGAAGAGGAAAAGTGGAGAGCACTTGCATACCGCGGAGAATTTGATTGCAAGATTTCGTTGAAATAACCGTATTTTCCTTGCCTCTCGCCTGCTTTCTCACCTTTCTTGTTTTGAGGACTTAATGATGTAGCTCGAAGTCTCAACGTTCTTTTTGGTTTCCGAATGAATTTTGCTGGTGCCATTGACTTCTTCAGTACATATTATTGACGAGTGACGGACAAAAGGTTCGCACCTGCAAGTTTTCAACGCGGCGCATCATATACGTGAAGCCTTTTTATTTTTAAGCATCCATAGCTTGCAAGTGTACCAACGTGCAAGGGCTTCATTCTCTGGGCATACGAATACGCGATGCGCCCTTTATGATTTTGAAGGATCGACATTTATAATCTCTGACCATCGCGTGGCGGGTACCATAATTACAGCCGTGGAGGTGTACAATTTTTTACTTGATCCTTTTGGTGCTGCAAACACTTGAACGAGAGAGGAGGCAAAGAAGACGCTTGTAAAACCAAACTCGACGTCAGCACCAATTTGCACGTCGTTGATCACACTTGGCCGCCTTTTGTTCTCTCTCTATTCCCTTTCTCCCCCTTACGCTGTTTCTCTCTTTCTTTTATATGCCAGCAGCCAAGGCTTATGACGTGTCGCTGCTTCTGTCCTACAAGCATCGATTTACCCAACACGCACGGCGAACAAATACTTTTTATTTCTTATTTTTATTCATTTTTTTATGCTCCTACGAAGGGCGCGTGATATTCGAGGGGAAATGAGAGCAGCCAGCCAAAAAGGTTGCCAGAGAGAAAAATAAAAGGATCTTTAAAAAAGCATGGCCGAAAGAGGGATAGAGAGAGGGAGATGAGAAAAGAACGAGAATGATGAAGAAACGGAGGATACCAAGTGATGGTATCGCTCCGACCGTTTTTTTCTTACTTTTATTCTCCCTGCGCAGCAGAGTTCGAGGAACCTCGTTTCGCGGTGCGAGTTTGTCTGACAATGGTAGAGTTGGATAAAATAAAGGTTGGATGGGTGTGCGAGTCCGTCGACGAGGAAAAAAGGGCCTCCGATAAAAGAGATAAAAAACAAAACGCCCCCAAAGAAAAAGGAAGAAGGACCACCTTTGGTGCGTGTAATTGTGCTAGTAATTTAATTAGAACGATACGACTGAGTAATTAAAGGTATCCAGTGAATCGAATCACGAATACGCCCTGCTTGAGGAAGGGTATGTGAAAATTTACTATGCAGAGAAAAACTATTGTGTCTATTCTTTAGAAAAAAGTTGTTTCGATGAAAACAAACATGAGAATAAATCTTATTTTTTTTAAATAATCGTAATCTTTAAAAGTATCAAATTTTGGTATAATAGTTAAAAAAAAATACTCTATCGATAATAAAATGACGAAATATATTCGTCAATTGACCAATTTTCATGATGATTTTTTTTTTATGAACAAAGAAAAAGAATAATGTACTCAGATGAGTTATCATCAAATAATTTTATTTGTTCCTTTCGATTTCTTGTGATCTCAATAATTTCATTCTAATATGATTCATATTAAATAATGCCATTTGTCTATATCTCCGAATGTATATTCGATTCCTGTCAGATTTTCATTAAACGATTCATAAAAAGAATCTTTAATCACTGATTCTTCGGAATCAATCAAAAGCAAATGATAAATAAGTGAATGACTTTGAAGAAGAAAAATAGAAACTAGAAATATTACTCAATCGTTAGGTTTGTGATCCTCCTTCAAATATTTTGATGGTATTCGGTATATTCATTAATCCGAACTCATCCAGAAGAGGAATGAAATCTCATCGGGACAGCAGACTGCTTTCGAATTGACGTATCTTAAAATTTCGGCTCTGAGATACATTTTAATCTCTCTTACGTGACTGCTTCTAGCATTGTGATATATCATCTCCCGGGCCAAATGAGAGCTCGAGAGCATTCTTGGTGTATCGTGCCTCGAATTATAAATATATGTTAATTGAAATCCTCCCGCTGCGGTACTGTCTCCTGTTGCCCCCCCCCCCCCCCCCCTCTTTCCTTGCCGTGCTGTCCCTTTTTTTTCTTGGCTCTCCGATTTCCAGCATACCGATACACGTTGTTGTACCGGTAGATAAGATTTCAGAAGTGAACCGTTACGAGAAATCGTGGCGATATACGAGAAATTGAATCGAATGGAACTGACATGAGCCAAGATCTAGAGAGCCGGATATTTGATTCTCAAGTAACGATGTATAAATAAATCCAATATGCTCATACGTTATTGGTTCGGATCGATTCAAACTAATTACAGAAATAGTGATAAATCAGCTTTATTACAAACCCTAACATCACGTCATCCACATTGTTGTCCGCGTCAAGAATCTTCACGGTCAATTTCTTTGCTAGTAGCAAGTATATCAAATTTTGTGGAGGCGTATAATCGAGCAAAAAATAAAAGATACCCAATTAATAACTTGCACGAGAAAATGTTTCACGAGTAGCACTATCGATTTCCGATTGAATCAATTACAAGAGGATGACGATCTATCAGACTCAATTTTTGGCGTGGCCTACAGGATAAATATCGTCATATCGAACCCAAACACCATACACGAGTTGAGCCTTTTAGATTTACAAAGACCCGACAGCCGACACTCTACACGCCCACCAAAACTAACTCCTCCCCACCTCTTTCTCTTCTCATTCCTGTTTACAGATATAATTAGACTCAGAATTTCGTTATAGCTTCAGTGTTTTAGGCTATGTCAAATGTAAAATGTATACAGGGCATTTCACGCCAAATCGACCTACATCAAACCCTTCTATTCTTTAATTTGGCTGAAAAATTTATGTGTTGTATGACCCATTGAAAGAAGCTTTTCGGATTTTTTTCAGATTTTTTTGTCCATACACTTGTGAGATATAACTTTTTTCAAAATTCGATGTTTTTTTCTTCAAATGACTGTAACTCTCTGAAAAATCGACCAAATCGAACTTTTTTTTAGAAAGGTTGGGTCCCATCATATGTAAAATTTGCATTCATTTTTGTACAGGAAAGGTTATGTGGTTCGAAGTTACACGCCCTCGTAACCCATCCTATAGCAACCTATATAAGATGCTCAATCTAGTTGAAACCATTTCAAAGAGCTTCGAATATATATTGGCTTTCTCATATTAATTAATTGAAAATAATATATTTTCACCATTTATTAATTATGTTCGTTGAAACATGCACAATACGGCAGAAAGGACTTTTTTTCAGGAATTTGTTTTTTTTTCGACTGCTTCCACTTCGTTTCATTGTAATGCATGTAAATACATGTCCCTCTGAGTGGTCTGTAAAGCATGGGGACAAGGCTCAGGCCATGGATTCCCGATTTGTTCTTGTTAGCTAGAAGATTATTTCTCTGCGCTGGAAACACAAATTTTGTTTATCCGCTTTACTTGGGCAATTTCGCACGTTACAATACAAACCATAAAGATATAAATGCCTAAAAGGCTTTCGAAAAAGCGCAACAACTCGAGATTATATTCGACGTTTATTCTGAAAAAATGGGCAGCTGGGAATAATAAATTATTTTTATTCAATTCTACGTACTGGTGTATACGAATAACCGTCAACAGAAAATTGCAATATTTTTTTCACATCCATAACTGCAGGCCGCATTATCTTCAGCCTGGAAAAATGTCATCTTTTATTTTGAGTAATTTACGATTGTTTTAAGCTAACGACCAATATTCATTTATTCTATTATTTTTTACCTTTGCCAATCAGCTACGTGTTTATTATGATTTCACAAGTTTTTTCTAAGCGGTATACGTTGCAATCGATGGAATAATATACATTAATTCTGTGACCTAGATCGTCCTGACTTACTAATAACTCAGGATGTTTTTTTGATTGTACCATCTCCTCTTACCAGTGGAAGTGACATAAAGCGAGCTAAGAAAATAGATTATTCAGTCAAGCTGATTAGTCTGTGAAGAGTTGTATGTGCTTTCATGTCAGTCATTGATTTTTCATTAATCTACAGTCGTCTCAAAACTCGATTTTTTCCAAGATATTCATTTGTTTCGTTATCTCCTCAATTTCTGTGATTCGATTACATTTTTTTTTCAAATCCTCCACAAATTGATATCAACAAAGACAAACATTTTGCTTTTAATTCAGACAGTAATTACAAAACATAACATCATGGATATGAAGAAAGTTTGCAATGTTGGAAAATACATGTTTCGAGAATCTCTCGATATTTTAGAATGCCTATTTTTCGAGTACCACACTGAAAAAAAGGCATAGTGTTAAGAACGGAGGCGTAGTTGGCTCAACTACGCCCTGAGGTTGGATACGGCGAAACCAATGGCGTAGTTGACGCAACCTCCGTGCGTAGTTAAAGGTATTTTATTGAGCCAACTATGCCTGCAATTTGAAGTAAAACTTTAAATATTCAATAGAACAAAAACATTTTTTGAATAAAATTCAATAAATATTTGAAATCGTATCATCGCATTGCTCGGAAAATGCGGAAAAGTATTTCAGTCAATTGTATCAATCACGTTTGGATTAAATGAATTGCATTGTGTAATTAAAACGTATAGTGATTGTACCGAACAATTATGATTTTGAAATGACTGTAAGAAATATTTGAAATTTTTTTTTATATACATATTTTTTGGAATATTTTTTATTTGATATTTTTGATTTTGTATTTTGCGACTTTCAATACTAAATACGATTGATCGATTTTTTACTCTAGTAAGAGCGCCTACCCTGACATAATTAAGTGGCAAAAATTTTCAATATCAGCGTACTTTAATTGTACGATAAAAGGCCTTAGACCTTTTCACATCGTAAAACAAGGTTTCGGATTTTCTCGACGACCGTCGGTCGGAGTGATCGATATTTAACGATTCAATGTCGAAGCCTTATGGGCACACGGACGGTGCGACGCTTACGCGAGAGCGCTCCGCCCGTGACCCTCTAGCGGATTTCTGCCACACCAGAAATCCAGCCAGGGAATAAGGTTGTTCGGCTACAATATATATAATTCGTGTTAAACAAAACTTATTGTTTGCGTAACAAAATTTTAGTAGCTTTAGCAAAAGGTTTATTTGTTTGAATAATAACAAAAGATTTTATCCAAATTACCACTAGGTAATTAGCTTAATCACAAATTATATTCCGTTGATCTGTGATGTCATTGAATTCAATTCTCGCAGAAAAGTTTATTCGATGCTATTATTTTATCGAGTCACGGACAAACCGTATACAACCCAACCTCCGTGTGATTATTACAAATTCAATCGATTTTGTGTTTCAAGTTTTATTTTTTTTCAATGTAACCATTTATTGCGGTTGTATCACATGAAATACACTCAACTCAAATAAATTAAAATTTAGCGGCAAGGTCGTGACGTAGTTGTCTCAACGACATGACTTTCTATGGATGAACCACCGGGTGATTAATTAAACGTAATATGACTATTGGCGCAATGAAATTCGTCCAACCTCATTGCGTAGTTGACAATACTTTAATTATTTTTTCAGTGCAGCAAACTTTAAGTGCATATATTTACCCTCGTATTTACCTTTATCAAAGAGTATCTTGTAAAAGCATCAATCACACAAAAAAATGCTTGCCTTCATATCAAACACTTACTAAAGGTATGAAAGAAACGAATTATTAAAATATATAAATGTACATTATGCCACTCCGTGCGTCAAATTGTCAGGGCGGCCCTTACGTAAATCGGGGCCGTTAACCCACAGCGCACATATCGGGTATGGCATACCCAGATGAAAATTTCATTAGGTTTAGCAACTACAAACCGCAAGGGGGGTAAGGGTTAGTAGTAGGGGGTAAAAAAGCTTATGCCTTGGACTACAAATCTATGACCTTGCAGCGCTTCAGCGAAGAATAGTGAAACAAGATGTGAGCGTTGTAAGATTTTCTTTGGGCATGGCATGTCCGGTGTGTGTGTAGAAGGTGGCTAAGGTCTGTTCGGCAATAGAATATTTTTTCTACATGTGGATTTTTTTATAGTATTTTGTACATGAAAGTGAAAAGGTGAAATAAAGCGTATCGTGTTAGTGAATCAATTTTTTTTCTTACAGAATAAATAAAAAAAAAGTAACCCACAGTGTTACTCATGAGATTGTGAGATTTCGAGTGTTTATGTATTGTGAGAACTACTGCAAGTATGGTTTTAAGAATGTAGCATAAAACCATCTAAAAAATCAATTTTTTCAGATTTTTTCGTTCAATTAAGTATATTTTCCACAATAGAAAGCTGGTTTTTACTTTTAGAAAAATGACCCAACTTCACTTCTTCAAAAAAATATACTTATTGAAGAATCTCCTTGTGAACCTATTTTTTCCTTAAGATATAACGTATCACCGTTACAACGGAGAAAATTAAACCTTTTTAACATTTTTTTTCACTGAGCAGTGATTTTTCGGAAAACAAACAAATTTTCCAAAAAGTTTGTTTCCTTTTTCGTCAATGCGTAAAAAACTATTGATTTTTTGCATAGTGATTAGTACAACCGTTTTTAGCATCGTACGAGGATATGATTTTTAAAAAATGAAACTTCATAGGGCAATTACAACTCGCGATACAAGCGAGTAAACATCATCTGCGTACCGCATGCCCAGTATGTGCGCAACGGAAATCTACGATGGATGATACACTGAGGGTTAAGGGCTTCAATACGGATGCCCTATTATACATTGTCACAACACTGTCAAGTTAAGCCCGGAGAGGGCTATGTCAGGAAAGCCAGGATTATTTAAAACATAGCACTTTCAAGGCAACCCATTGAGGATCTAGTCGGACGTCAGTAGAGAAGCCCCTACCCAGATGATGAGAAATATTCTATCAAAATTAAGTCGGGTTTCAATAAGGCAAAAAAAATGGGAGCCTTATTGCTTTCGAAAATTGAAAAATTTGCAGTAACGCATATATTCCGTTGGGTATATTAAGGCGCTATTAGAGTTTAAACGCTAAAAAAAGGGCTATTTTTGGTAATTTTTTCTGGGCATGCTGTTAAAAATATTGAAATAAAACTTTTTGGGGATGATAAATCTAGTCTTTATTTACATACACAATTTTTTTTTTATTCATTTTACTACATTTTTACGTGCAAAAACTGCACTTGAACAAAGCGCCTCGAAAAGTAGGAGGCAAACGGTCTCCATCATATCTCAGGAACGGCTTATCTGACACCAAAAGAACAAAGTGCGTTAGATTAAGTATAACGTCAGGTAGGTAATGACGCTTGGATATTAATTTTTATCGATAAATAATAAAATCGCGGATAAAACCAGAAAAAAAAATAAAAAACACGTTTTTTTCACTGTTTTTTGTACAAAAAAGATTTTAAAAATATAAAATAAAATCAAAATTTTAACTTCATAGAGCGTTAATTTCTAAGAATATATATGTAGAATTTTGGCACTCAGGTACGCGCGCTGAGGTCCTCATGTAAAGGACGCTAAAATATATACTTAGACTGCTCCGATCGTTTTGAAATTTTTACACAACTATATTACATGTATATACTTTCGAAAAATGAAAAAAAAATCGATTTCTCAAAAGTGTCAAACTCTAATAGCCCCTTAAGAATTTGAATATTTTTCTCTTTTTATTGATAATTTTAAATAATTATTTTATAGTAAATAATTATTATTATTATTTATATTGAATTTACTTCATTTCATTTTTTTCATTAATACGTTTTTCAAACTGTTTTGCTCTACGATATAGAGATTTTGAATTGTTTGTAGGAATAAGATTCTTGAATGCTATATACGTATATTGCAATTTTTAACTAATTTTTTCCAATGAGACTATAGCGTAATGATAGCGTACGTATGCGGTGAAGTCTACAGATACGTAGATAAGTAGGATCGAATCCTGGTGTAGGTAGGAATATTATTCTGCGTAAATTAAGGCAACCCGTTGGTCTAGAGCTCGAAAATTGTAGGTATATTGCGGAATTTTTTTTTATCATAAAAATAAAGAAAAACAATACTTCAACTTTTCAGGCTTATTATAACATCAATTGTGAATATAAAAAAATTTATTTTGAAATTAAAAAAAAAAAAATTTATTATAGTAGAAATGCCGCTGAAGTTGGTCCTCTCGAAAAATTGGACCTGGACGATGTTAGTCATTTTGGATCTATTATTTATCTGAAAAATAAAAACCAGAAAAATTGTCAATCAGTATGAGTGCAGTTATGGATGGGACTAAAAAAAAAAAAATTGAAAATTGACAAAATGGCGCGCTTTTGAAAGTGAAATTCTGAAAATCGGGGGTTTTTTTTACCAGTTATTTAATTAAAAAAATAGGAAATTATTGGAATAAAAACATGATTCTAGTCCCGTCGATAGCCATTCATGTTGTGAATAACATATCCAAATTTCAGGTGATTCGGTTGAATAGTTTTTTTTTCTATAACATCATGCCAAAAAAAGTAGTTTTCAGATAAATGAGTTTAAAGTTGCTGCCTCGCTCCGAACAAAACATCTATTGACGGAGCGATCGGACCGTTCTCTACCTGCTAAACCGGCTGTAGAAGCAAGAATATTGTGAATATCCTTACGAAAATTTCACAGTATATTCTCAAAATACTATACTATCGAAATATATTTAAAAACAAAACCGATTTTTTGAAAATTCTAGACCACCGGGTTGCCTTAATCTTAAGAGCAGGGTTGCGAAACTTATAATAAAAAAGTAATGCATTGTTTATTACTTTTTTACATTACTAAATGTAATGTAATGAGTAATGCAAATTTTTTAAATTACAAAATGTAATGTAATGCGTAATGGAATTTTTTAACATTACGAAATGTAATGTAATGAGGATTATTCGGTTCCCAGTAGGCGAAAAGGTTTTCACCTACGTCAGAATGACCCAATGGTAGTACCCGTGCATTACTTACCGTACGCATTAGTCACCAGTCGCAGTAGCGATTTTCGCTCGGATCAAACCAACCCAATGGTAGTAAACAAGTGTTACTCGGTTGCTAGTAGAGATAGCGGTGTTTGCTCTGGGTCAAACTGACCCGATGGTAGTAACCACGCGTTACTTGGTCACCAGTAGCAGCAGCGGTTTTGGCCGCCACGCTACTGCAGAAAGAGAGAGAGAGCGCGAGAGAGAGAGGGTGAGAGGGGTGGGGGGGGAGAAGGAGAGGAAGAGAGAGGGGGGAAGAAAAAAGGTTACGAGACGGAGCTAAAGTTATTTCAAGGTTCCAAATAATGTATGACGGTACGTTACATGCGAGAATGAGTGCGATCGATCGTATATACATGCTGCGCCTGCAATATACATATGTAATAGGTGTGCAAGTAGAAACTCGGCTTCTTTTGGTGAAATTCGAATTTATCAAAAATATACTTGTTACAAAGATTAATAATTGAAATATTCGCCATTACTATCTATAGTCTTTTGCTATTTATCGGGTTTTCATCCAGTAAAGCTTGAAGTTTTTCGTCTTCAAATTTTTTCACTGCATCTGGACATGGATCGTCCTCAAGACTAAAATTTCCATCACGAAATCTTGCAAACCACTTTTTTACTATTGAATGACTCGCAGAATGTTCATCGAAAGTCGAATTAATCAATTTCATAGCTTGAGCAGCATTTTTTTCATTTGAAAACAGAATAGAATGCAGTGGCGTAAATGTTGCTTATCGACATCCATCTTTTATAAAATTGATACACACGGAATGACAGCTTGTAAATAACTGAAACTTATTTCATAAAAACAGCAATGACTAAGCTACATATATCCAAAATGGCGGGCGAATTGGATGCGTTCAAGTATATTTTTTAATGCAACCAACTTCAGAGCCGAGTTTCTACTTGCACACCTATTACATACACACACATACACATAAACAAATCTCAAATTTGCAAGACCAAATGTATTAGTGTAATAAACGAGAAGGATGATTTGTGATTGTGCCGGTGAAAATAATGGAGGAAGGATGGTGGTAAATTTCGAAAAGGCTGAAAACGACAGGCCGGGGAAGTTATAAATTCAAGGACTGGTAAACGATTAGATGGGAAACACTTTCTGTAAAGACAATGGTTTTCATGTGGACCTCTATAGACCAATCTACGAGGCCTCGATAATCGTGAGTTTGTTCGTTTTGGAGGGGATGTTCGTAGGGATTGTTGCCGACGTTTGTGGGCTTGTGGGTAGACGAAGCCGATACAAATGTTTCACGATCCAGGCAAGCGCGTGCATATATATACATCCACACATACACCTAGACAACGTACTCGCACACCCATACATATTCAACAGAGCTGGACTGAGGGACGAAGGGATTTTGAATGTGGAGCAGCCGTAGCAACGATACTGGTGCAAAGCCGCAACCCCCGGATTCGAATATAGATATGTATACATGGATATATGCATACATATATGTACACGTGATTCCGGGAGTAACGCAGAAATAGAATTCCCATGGGCAGTTTCCAACCATCGTTATGTGCGCCGCAACGAACAATCCAGCGGCGACACGCGGAAGAAGTTCACGTATTGAACACTCACATCCCTCTCCTGTTATCATCTAAATTCATATATATACAAATATTAGTATATACGAAAACCCACACTATAAAACTTCATGAACGTATACCTGTTATTGCCACAAACGATAATAATTGTACGCAATAATAGGCAACATCTACAATATGCTGACAACAATGCAGTATTCCGAACGATCGAGTAAGAGAGGTACATAAATAAAAGTCTCCAGGCTCCCAACTACTGAGTGTTGTGAAAATATAGATCCGTGCATGTATGCTAGATGTGTGTGCTCGATGCGAAAATTGAATGAAAGCCACATATCTCGCGGTCATGATTTCCCACATTTACCAGAATGCTGCTACATCCTCCAATACTATACATCTATTTTACGTCGACGTTTGTTACGAAAATGCGCCGATTCATTTTCCTTTGTTTCCACGATACGATTGATTATAACAGTTTAGTTATAAATAATCAACTGAGATTATCAGGAGGCTATTCATTTCAAACGTCACTCCAAAAACATCTATCCGTAAGTATTGTCTATTTTCAGACATGGAAATATATGTGGATCATAATACAGTTTGCTGTTTGGTAATGTGAGTGTATGTCATTAATTAATTTTTCAATTCTGTAAATTTCGATTGGATTTGTTAAACGATTACTTTGTTGTCCTTTTATTCCTTACATTACAAAAAAAACGTTACTATTTTCTGAGAGCATACATATTTATCGCATGTCCTTCGTTTTGATATTACTGACTCCACATCAGATCATTGCATAGGAGAATGCTAAAAATATAGATTTTCTTCGCATGGAAGATTTATTCCTGGTTTTGACAGATTATGAACTACCGGCGGATATAAAAGTCACTGGTTCTTACAAAAATCAAATTGCTATGTTTGAATTCAATCACTAAAACGTTCGAAATTTATAAGCTATGCAATATTCTTTGAAATCACCACACACTTGTCCCAGCCACGCTATTATCATTTTGATAATTAGTAGGAATTGCTTTAATTATGACATATCCTATTTTTACCATTCTTCCTATGTACGCTGATGGCATAACGTGTAGATAATTTCAACAATTGGCGAAACGAAAAAAGTACAAAAATATGAGGCTGAAGAATTATATTGGGTATCAGTCTTCTAAAAATTATTCATGGTTATATAGTAAGTGAGTTAAATCAGAAGCCTTAATTACCACAGTGCGCAGAAACGTTTCAGTATATTGATTAGAGAGCCTCGACCTTAATTGTCTCTTCCGCATCCCCGACGAGATCCCACAATGCTACACTGTGGATCTCCTGATGACTACTCAAATTCACCTGCAAAGTAGAGGTCCGGCAGAGTCTCGATATACAATAAAATGAGCCATATCGTTATTTCATTAAATAGTGTATTAAGAGAGAGAGAGTAAGCGATACGTTCTAAATGAACAATATCGTTAATAACGAGATCTCCTATATTCTTTTTTATCGATGTTATTCGTGAACCATATGTTGAAGATATTATGATTAATTGATTTGTCAGTTGCTTTATTTATTGCAGAATCATATTTAAAATTTCCTGTCAAAAAATATTGCATCATTCTGATCAATTACGATCAATTATGATGATTATTTCACGGTATTATTATCATTGCAAGATATTATTACCCTTTTTCGAAATTAATCGCTAAAAGTTCATCCGAAAGGGACAAAAAACAGTCAAGACAAATTGAAAATAAGAGATTCATGGATATGTTGAGGACGACAAGTATAAAATGATAATGGGTACCACAGCATTCTATTGGTCGAATTGAAAATCAATTGATGTAAGTTTTTCCGTAGTAAAAACAGTAAATTCGTAGACAATGTTCTGTAAAAGTCTGATACGAAAACCTGTAGGATAAAATTAATGTTCAGAGAATATCACGATGTTCTACTGGATTGATTTCGAGTGGGCCAGCAAACCTGCCCCTTAACTTCTGGTTGTAATTACATTTAGGATTGACACAGTTTCTACCAAAATTCTCGTGGAACGAAATCTCCAAACTTGAGAACTCAGCCCTTGGAGTGAGAAAAACTCACTTAAACTAAGTTTGTAATCTAGACTTTTGATACGAAAAACTGTGCTGTAAAGGATCATCAAAGATATCATTGTTATTATCCGCAAAAAGAGGAGTCATCGCTGGAAGGAAACCCTGCTTTCAAATTAGCTTTGGAATAAGAAACCCTGGAGCAATTTAGTATTGATGCAAAAAAAGTCAAAGATTGGTAGATGATTCAGGGGCGATGGAATAGCACTAAAACTATTCACGTTTCATGAAATTCAGTCTACAATCTGATTGCCAGAATCTGAATAAAAAAAAAACATGAATACGAAGAAGAAGCGAAACTTATAATAGAAGTTTTAATCAATAAGAGCCAAATGGGGTAAAAACGTAACTATTGTTTAAAGATTTTCATTTAATCAAGAAAAACCAGCCCGATCGCTAGCCTCAAAATTGCACCTCGAGGTTTGCTAAAATTATTGATCAAGATTAAATGACCAAGAGTACTGTCAGCTTCAAGTTTAACACATAGCCAAGCCCAGATAACACTTAAAGCTGCTTTCAGCGAACTCCGCCAGGAAATTGGTTTAACCGTGATACCCAGTTGTCCAACCGAGCCCTGTCAACGGCTAACATTTGCCTGGCTAAGGAAAAGAATTTCGTTCTTATTCACCAAGGGTCGGGAAGGGGACGAATTTTCTTTTGTAGAAATACACTTTTTCACATTCACTTTCACAATATCGTCGTAAATAAGTCACGGTTAAAGCGAATGTAAAACACGTATGAAAAGAATCTCGGCCGAAATATTTTAACTAAACTTATTGATTGTAGATTGTTAGACGAAAAATGAACTTTTCATTACAATCATGTCAACTGACCACAGTTATTATATTGCTAAAGAATTCACCTTTTTAATAGCATTGTATTTTGTGAATAAAACGAAAAAAAAATATTTTTTTATGTATATTTTATACATGTTAACCTATAATCAGGGAGTTCTCAACTAAATTATAAGAGCCATATTGAGATAAAATAAAAAATATTGCATTTAGGTTTGTATAGGCAAATGTGTATAGAGGCTGTCGACTTTGATTCGAAATATTTCAAAATTCAAACGGATCATCGTTTTAAAACTTCAGTAACGACAAATATTTTTGTTTTTAAGATGCAGTTAAAAAATTCACCTCGTTCCTAAAAATCATTCACTCTCGCACGAGAAATACTTTTAAAAACCACTCAATTCCACGCACAAATGAAACCGTCCTTTACAAAAATAACAGTCAATGATAACACTGATAAAATGTTGGTCCACTTCAGATTTTATATGGGTAGATTGGGTTGAGATCCAACATACGCGTGTTGAAATTTCGTTAGAAAATCAACTCGTGTTTTTCAAATTCGATGGAAATATTTTTAGTTACTGTTCTCGAAATCTTTTCAATATTTCAAAAAAACTTTTTATCTCGTGATCTCTCAATCGATGAACGACAGATGGAACGAAATACGTAGAAAAGCTTCGGATGAGGCTGTAGCAGTGAAAAGACCCTAGGGGCCACATTTCTATGGCGTTCCACTATTCAATGCTTGAATTTCGCTCTTCTGCTTTTACCCGATGTCGCCCTGACGGCCTTCCGGCACATGGGAGTAGGGAAACAAAAGAGTTTGAGAGTGAAAAAAAGTCGAGGAAGTGGTGAGAAGAGAGACGATTCAGAAGCTGGATTTGGAATAGTAATAGTACAAAGAAGTGGCCCATGGCAACGAAGTAATGAGTATTGACCAGCCATTTTATATTTTCTTCGTCCAATGCTCGATTCACAGTCAGTTTCCATGGAGGTTTTCATTGTCGGTTCGACAAGAGATTCTACTCTTTATATATACATACATATTTAAATAGAGATCAATTTTATGGAATCTATCGATTTGTCATGAGAAGGAAAAGGAGTAGGCGGTACGGAAAAGCCAGAAGGACCACATAAAATGACTAGTTTTATGAGGAAAAAATCAGCGATTCAATTTATTATCTCAACTGTAGCCACAAAATATATCTCTGGGGTATTCATTATTGTTTGTTCCCAAAATTACTATTTTCACTACTTTCTGTGTTTTAAATTGACTAACTCGATTTTGTATACGAAAAGTATACGAGGCAAAGTTTGTTCTATTATACAGTTCGTAATATTGCAACAAAGATTTACTCTGATATACCCACGAGGATTTTGATGAGTAAATAATCACTATTTATTTCAACAGAGTATCCACATATTCGATAAATTGACCTGTTTTCGGATCTCAAATGACGTGACGTAAGATACAAAAAAATATTTTTGCTCGCGATCATGAGAATAACGTTAAACGACTGGGGATACCGAATTCTCATTAGAATTCGCCAGCGCGACGTAATCCGGCTTCCTCGTGCGATCCCACGTTAACTCCCTCTGCAAGATCACAGCCGGTGGATTTAACGCGAACGCAACGGAAACTGAACTACCTGACTATATACTATGTACTATAATTTGTATACATGTATATGTATATGTATATTTATATAACAAGTGTGTACGTAAGGGATGGAGAGAAATACAGGGGAAGTACAGCCAGACTGGTTGGCTCTGGCGAATGCTTGGCGCACTGCACTAGTCTCTCTTTCTCTCTCTCGTAATCCCGGAAGGAAACTTTCCGCTTCCGTTACGGGCTATCGCTAGCGGAAGCCTCCCCGAGTGGAAGAGATACACTCGTGGTTGCTCCTCTGGTGCATTGCTGTAACTCTACCGTTTCCCTCAGTCTCCCTTTCTTTCTTTTTCCCATTTATACATCTACCGTTATACATATATATGTAATACTACAATCGCGGAATTCTCTGACTACTGGCACTGTCGTACTACTACAATGGGGTTTTATCGTAATTTCCAACCATTTTTTTTAACCTCTGAATTTATTAATATCTCATGTCATTTATTTTCTACAACGTCCAAACGATTATTCAAACGTTGTACGAATTTTTGAAAATAATAATGGGAATAAACCGCTATTCAAACGTATTGAAAGGTACTGAAGACATCCGAGGTTTTACGTGACGCCACGATATAGGTGCCGAACGTTGACGGGTGAGCAGGAGATAGATGAATCATTGAGTGGACTGACTTGCGCGTCTACTAACCTACTCGAACGCGCCACGTGGCGCACAACTGTCTTTTGAAGTCATAAACGCAACGGCTATTAACTGTATCATGTTACTCCAGGAGAGCAAACTTTAAGAAGAACGCGATATTGAATGTCAAATTGACAAAATAGTAATTGTTTCGATTCTTCGCTTTCTTTTTATTTTTCCAATCATTATTGATTACTTTAGTCTTTATACAAACTATTATTTTTTTTATGATCCACCCCCACTCTACTGTATGTTGTATACACTGTGTGCCATTGACTGTTAAGTTTGGCAGAGGCTCCAGCTCTATTCCTCAGATTTCAATCAGTCTCTCTGCCGTTGTTATATTTTTACATTTCTATGTCCATCTCTCTTATTTGCACTTCACAGAATTACGACTGTCGAGCTAAATCATCGCTCTTTCTCGCTCATTCTCTATCTCTCTCTTTCTACTCTTTGCTACCCCAATCTTGATGAGAAAGAGAGAGAGAGAATGAGAGAAAGCGACAGTGGGAAAGGGGTGATTAGGGAAAGCGAGCTACTAAGCTTGTCGAGAATTATTCGAGAGCTGACTTGACCTCATTTGCCTACCAAGTACATCTTAGTTATGGTCATAATTGTTATTTGCGATTACGCGAAATTATATATAGATGCAACATTTCTCCTGCTAATTTAGCCACAGACTTTACGATTGTAGTTAATCTACATTAATTCTAGTCATCTCTTCATGGAATTCTTGATAAAGCATTATTTCAGTGAGATAGAGAATGGGTTTTAATAAATAAGGAGAATCACAATGCGTGCGGATTATAGAGCTTGCTCCTTCGAGGAACGGACAATGCCTCTTTTCTATGTAAACTCGGTATACTATATACGTACTCATCTCGTCTCCATGTTTAATCATGGTGTCTTATGTATTATACTGCTGAAATTAAATTGGTTCGCCTTATTTTCATCGAATGCACGAATAAACTTTGTACAAATTATTTCATTGTGAACTAATCTAAATTAATTCTTGCTGATAAAATTCAATGATTTTTCCCGGTAGGCTGAAATAATTCGTAGGATTGTTTTTTTTTTGTTTTTATAATTCACTTATTCATTGATCATTTTGTGCAATTATTTCTGCCTGGAAATTATTTTTAATGGACTTTGTTCAATGCCGCAAGCTAAAATTATGCATATTGACTTATTATGGATTCGTATTTCATATACAGCTTAAGGAGGTTGGTGACTGTCTTTGAGGGGCAAGCGGGGAACCTCCACGTTAAAGCATAGAATACACTGGCAATCACCAAATTAAAAAAATCGAAATCTTCGATTATAAAAAAATGCGTATTTATTACTATTTATTAAAACTGCGATGAATTGTTATTTTTTCATTCATATTTATTTCAATATGTTTAATATTTAAATGTATTGAGTACGTTTAAATAGTACTCAATCGTATCATAAATAGTGCAGCGTTGCCACAGTTTTTTCCTCGTTGAGGCATAGTCACGGCTGCAAGCAAAAACTTTCTTGTATTTCGGCACTCTCTAATTTATTTATATCGTTTAAAAACGGTACAGTGAAAATTCCTGAATTTTTACGTGTTCTTCGTAGGGAATTGGTAGGATAAAAATAGCGATTAGCCAAAAAATCCATAATTCTCGAAAAACGATTATCAATGAAAAAGAAATAAAAATTATTGCAAAAAACATTCAAATCTTGGATAATTAAAAAATCAGAAAAGAGAGACGTCTAATTACCCGGAAATACAAATGAAAAAGTAAAACATTTTCCAATAATTGAGAAAAAAATATTTTTGAATAATCGAGAAAAAAAATGAGAAAAATAAATATTTTTTAATAATCTAGCGAAAATAATGAAAAAAAAAATATTTCCCAATGATCGAGAATAAAAAATAAGAAAAAAAAATATTTCCCAATAATCGAGAAAAAAGAATTAGAAAATAGTGATTTATGCTATAAGTGCGAAAAACAACGAATCCATCGCGCGTGAAGTTGCCGCATGAGCCGAAGGCTTATGGTGCATTTCACCCGAGTACGAGCATGATTTACAGCACGAGCCGAAGGCGAGTGCTGTAACCACACGAGTACGACTGTGAAATGCACCATAAGTCGAGGCGAATGCGGCAACTTACGCGCGATGTAATTCGTTTTTTTCGCACATGTCGCATACATTATTTTTTGCAATGACTGCCTCGAAAGTGGGATTTGAGATTCAACAAAACTAATAACAATTATATTCAAATAAGAACTCGTACATAACCGGCATTAAGTTTATTTTTCGTTTACATGAAATGTGAGATTTGAACAATTATTTATATTAAATGTCATGATTCTTGTATTTGAAGATTGTTGCGAAGTTTGATCCGAATTTTTATGAAGCACTCCAGAATCTGCATTATTCAATTACGGTACATTAACATATATTTCGCAAAGGTTTTGGGAACTGATCATTTTTGACGTTGATGGGATTGATGTTGAAATCGCAGAAACAGTAGGTTTTCATTCATTAACAAATTGCGTGATTTGCTCATAAATTCGTTTCTTGTTGCCCACTGAATCCTATATGTAACTGTCAGCCACCTGATTTGATTTCCAGCCCCCATGACGTTTCAACGTTGTAATGTCCACTCCAGCATCGGCAAGTAAAGTTGCTAAATTTCGTCGAAAAATATGGCCGGTACAATTTTCAGGGTCTGGTAAATTCAAGTAATGCGCAATTTCTTTCGGCACACTCCTAAATTTATTTATGCCAATCGGTTGTTGGGTACATTTTCCATTTTGATAGTTCAAAAAAACGGTTAAGTTTCAGATCTGTTGGACGTAACGCTACGTATTTTTTTTTAATGTCGTGAAATGCGCCGGTGATTGTGAACGATCACTTGATGTTCGTCTTAGTATTTATAAGGGTCACAAGGATTGTCGTTGAGTCGATATTCGCGACATCACTGACAGTTATTATACAAAGTTCTTCTCTTCTACATGCGCCCGTTATGCCGACAATCAAAGCAGGCTGCAATTATCATTGTCGTTGAACTATTTATAAATGTATGAGTGGAAATATCAAATTTTACCTTCGTGGCCAAATATTTAATGTCCGAGGCTTCATTTATGAATTTTTCAATTTCTTCGGATGACAGAAGTTTTGATTTTTTGCTTGCAAATCCCGTTGATTGTTTTTTTTTTTAAAAGGCCGTAAGTTTCGCGTAATTTTTTATATTGACGTTTTGATGCAGATTCAAAGTAGTGTTTAGCATTGAATATTGAGACCAAAGAGTCAATGGTCTAACACTTTTTGATAGCTCATCGACATACGCCATTAAAATTGTTTCCGAAAATGAGGTTGTTTTTCTAGACACTCTCCATTCCATAAATTTTGCATATGTATTCAAATATTTGTCCTTTGATTTCTTCGGTAACAATTTTCCTTCGGCAGATATAGCCGCTTCAATAAGTTCCACCGGTATAGACGCTCTCGGACACTCATTTTCTTGATTCATTCCGTACTTGACAGAAAATACGACCATGATAAGTGTCATACATGAATTTCGCTACATTCAAGTTTGTTCAATCGGTCCAAAATCGTAGAACAAAAAACTATTAACCGTGAGAAAAGCCGTTTTTTCGTGAATCAATGCGGTAAAGTGAGCTATAGAGTTTTTTCCGCACTAGTACGGGAAGTAAGCATCGTTGAAAAATAAGCCATTTTCCGCACGCTAAAAACCAATCGAAAATCATACTTTCGGGGTAGGCATTGCAAAAAATATATTTTCCAATAATTGAGGAAAAAAATGAGGAAAAAAATTTTTCCAATAATCGAGGGAAAAAAATAAGAAAAAAAACATGTTTAATAATCGAGCCAAAAAATGAGAAAAAAAAATATTTTCCAATAGTCAAGAAAAGAAAACGAGAAAAAAAATATTTTTTCATAATTCAGCCAAAAAATGAAAAAAAAAATTTCCAATAATCGAGGAAAAAAATCAGATAAAAATGTTTTTAAATAATCGAGAAAACTACCATTGGGTCAAACAAACCCAATGGTCAGAATGACCCAATGGTAGTTTCCTCGGTTCCAATATATCCAATAATTTTTCATTAATGAAGGAAAAAAATCACTACCATTGGGTCATTCTGACCCAATGGTAGTGACGCTCGGTGACCAGTAGCAGTTGCGGTTTTGGTCTGGGTCCAGATGCCCCAACAGTAGTAACAAAATGTTGCTGAGTCGTCCGTGGCGATAGCGGTTTTGGCCTGGGTCAAAAGCACCCAATGGTAGTTAGTTAGTCACCAATAGCGGTAGCAGTTTTGGTCCAGATGAAACGGACCCTGTGATAATAACCAAGTGTTTTGAGATCACCAGAAGTGGTAGCGTTCGTCGCCCAGGTCAAACTGACCCAATGGAAGTAACCGTGCATTAGTTGGTCACCTATAGCCGTAGCCGTTTTGGCCTGGGTCAAAATGACCCGATAGCAGTAACAAAACGTTAACAGTAGGGGTAGCGTTTGTGGCCCGGGTCAAAATGACCCAATGGTAGTAACCGACCGTTAATTAGTCACCGATAGTGGTAGCTCTTGTAGCACAGGTAGCAAAATGACTCAATGGTGATAACCAACTGTTTCTTGGTCACCAACAGCGGGAGCGCTTTTAGCTCGGGTCAAAATAACCCTACAGCAGTAAGTGAGGGTTAATTGGTCACCAGTAAGGATAGCAGTTTTGGTTTGAATCGAAACAACTCAATAGCAGTCACCGACGTTTATTCGGATTTCAGTAGCAATCAATCATTATGTTTTTAAGCAGGTTGGTCCTTAAAAACATAATAATTGACTTCTCGACCCGAGGCAGTTTCATAAAATTGAGTTTCCTTTAACCCATCAGTATAGCTTCAAGTACTTAATTTGATAAATAGGAACTTGAAAACAATTTTTCTACAGTGATTGTGGCTATTAAACATTTTTATTTAAAAAAAACTATAAATATAACGATAATTGACACTAAAAACCAAAAAAATAATAATTAACAAAATTCAAAAAAAGTTTTAACTCTTCTATCATACAGAAGAATAAATTTGGTGAAGATAGAAAAAATTTGAAATGCTTATGCCATTTGAAATTTTCGAGTAATCATTGTTTTAATATAAGTGTGAGAAAAAGTCTCATAGCGTGCCTGCTGACGGGTTAACTAACATGATATATCTGTGACCGATGTTATAAATAAAAAAATTAAGAGAAAAAATAATTGCTACGAAGAAAACTTTTGCCGCAGTGTGAATTTCCCTCCGTGACTGTAGAAATTAATCGAATCCTGGCAGCCACTGTGACTATTATTATATACATCGTTGACGAACGGTCGTTAACGAATCTCAACCAGCCCCAGCCAATTTCATTTTGGTAATCAATATATGCACATACATTTAGTACATTCGTATGACACCCATAAAATACGGAAATGTAATGGCTTTTTACTGACTCTGATGTTGACCTTGAATTTTTCATCCGGTTTGTCAGCAAATTCAATATCTTTGATGCACCAAAATGTTTTTCATACTTATTAATGAGATAGACGACCGTTTCACCGAATATTTTTTTTATTTTTGACCACCATCTATATTTTTATGACTATACACCAAATTGCGTCCACCATTTTTTCGTTTTTTGGCTGGAACTTTCACGCACCGACTACTGATTTTATGACTTTCGAATCTGATCGTGTCATAATTTTTCTCAATATTGCTAGTAAGATCGTACTATTCGAAATTTTCTTTCTGAATTATCGTTCTGCGATTTATATTCATGATAATTATGCAGGCAGCAATTATATATTTGAAAAATTAAACAGATCTCTTACCATTTAGCGGTGTGCTATTGTGAAAAGTCATTTTTCACAGGCTATTTACAAAAAAAAATAGGTAGGTATTTTAAAGACTTTTTTGCGATTCCTTCATACTCGTAAAGCTTTTTGAGGTAACTTCATATCAAATATCTTTTGTAGAGATATAAATCAAAGACTTGATAATTTGTAAGATAACAATAGGACTTTTTTAAATATAATATTTAATTATTTTTTTGACTTTATTTCGTAGTTACCACACTCGTGCGAATTTACACCCCCGAAATCATATTTTTTGAAAATTTTTGTTTTGATTGTGACGTATTTTCTCTATATAAATATTATTTTTCACATTTGAGACTATTATCATTGAATTCCTGGGGCTTTTCACTCCAAAAAATCCAGTTTATCAAATAATTTTCGATTATTTATGCAAGAGTCTGACGGTGCAAAATCCGAAATCGTACTAGTGTGGTCGGATGTATGCACGATAGAAGTGTGCTTACTACGGGTTAATATTGTTTACACTTTAACCTTTAGAGGGCCGGGATTTGACGACTCGGAAGTGCCGATAAAAATTTCCAAAAGTAGTAGCGTATATTCCACATCTATCATATACAACGTATCGATCATGCGTCGCGCCTATATCTAGACTTTCCGGCCCTCTACAGGTTAAGCTCCAATCAATTCTTACCTGGAAAACTTTCTTAATCTTTATGTCATAGATTGTTCAATCCACTCTCTATGTTATTCGATTGTTCTCGTATTTGAGAAGTCATCATCAAATGTACGAGAAAAATCGGATAGATTTTTCCAATAAACTGATAAAACATATTTAACAATATTCAATTGTTGTTTTTCCAATATCTTTGCTTGACAACCTTTTCAAAAATTTAATGAAAGTTATCCGTGAAATATTTTTTCAATTGTAAAGGATATTTTCCATAAGAACTGGTGAATGGCGAATAAAAATGGGCTCGAAACACGCACGCACACACATATATACGAGAAATATAATTAATTTTCATATCGAGAACTGAAGTCCTAGAATGAAATCTATGATTGAAAAAAAGGATCAAAACTAGAGCAAAGCAGCGAAACCATATATATAAAGAGAGAAAGAAAGATTCGTAAAGAGAGCTCTGGTATTGGGAGGCCCTACTGTCCTATTCGCAATATACTTACGCACATATTCGTGCATAAGCCAATATAGCGTAGCTGAGTTTGCAGATTTTCGAATATCATATAGATTTTGGTCTCACCTCTTTGCACTGCATAAGATATGGTTGTCTCTGTCACGGTGAATAGGTGGACGAGAACGGTGCACGAGTGAAACAGTTTTGAGGGATAATGGCGAGGAGACGAGGAGCATGGGAGAGGAGGTTATCGGGCAAACGGAACGAGAGTGAGAGCCAACAATATACATCCGAATTTATAGCGCGTGCACAATTTTGACGTATCGTCGAAATGGTCTGGTCACGGTGTGTGCACACGCGTCTGTAAATGTTTGTGCGTTGTAGGCACGTGGCGAATCCGTACGATTCTAGCACTATAACCAAAACTACGATCTACATGAACGTAGAAAAGGATGAACTTTGTGTGAGTGTGCAACTATATAAAACTCTGGCAGCACTGTACCAGTTACTACTACTAGCAGTAGCAGCGCTACGGCTACCACCAGAGAATAAGGGTAGTTGGTGGTTGTATAGCTCGAATTCTGGCTGCCTCATCCCTTTCTCTAGGCTCGTAAGCTCTTCGTTGCGTGTTGACGCGTCGCGACCTCCGACCCTCGCTCGAGAGGGATTTCAGGGTGGGGAGAGAACGTGAAGGGGGGTACACGCGTTCAAATATCTCTTCTCGCTTTCGGTGTTTCGATGTTTGCATCGTGTGTGTTTTATGTCGCAGCAGCTAACGCCACCATCCCGTATTCTACCAACAAGCACCACCTCGTACCCATTCTATTCAAAACTTACAACCAAAGCGCCCTTACTTTCGTACGAATGAATATGTGAAATATTGTCCATCCGCCCTTTTTTCTTTGCTGGTCACACGTGCACGCACATAAAAAATGAAAAGTTGACACGCACACGCGGAATAAGAGATATATACAGTGAAACTCATGGGATCTGGCGTGTCGACGAAGAACGGGAGATTTCGCGGGTGAGAAGGAAAGAGACGGTCATGAGCGAAATGAGAGATGAAACGAAAGTGGGGAAAGGGGTTGAATTTGCCCGGGCCCACTGCACCACCTCGTTGGACAATGTTTAACATCGGCTGTCGATGATAATTTATTATTACGCCACCCGCTATTGAGCGTAATCTGCGTCACGTTTTACAATTTACCCGGCCTGTCGTTGAGCCCAGGTCGACACACGATGGGTTGGGGAATAAGTGAACTCGTAGTACTTTGGAACCATGTGAAACACCCCAATCCTCGACCACGTTCAGTGCACGTATTACTATTTATAGAGTTTGCTGTATGAGCTTCGACGTATTTTCACCAGCGAAATTTTTTAGAGACATTCTTTTGTACTTAGACAAACTTGATTAAATTATGTGCGTCGGATACAGTCAATTTTTTCATTTATTTCAATACATTTTTTTCATTCTAGTACATTAATTATTAGCCCACTCTATGCAGCGGTTTGGTACTGTATTTAAAATTCGGTTGATTCTGAATACAACTGATTGAAAACAAACATCGAGTACCTTCATCATCTACATTGATAGACTTGCCGAAGATCGACTTTTGCTTCTGGTTTTAGGTTTACTCGCTGTATTGTTCTTCTATTTATTAGCTCATCACGATATGGTGAATTTGTGAGGGTCGAGGTCTCACCAACACATTACTTATTCTTCTGAATATTGTCCTCGATTCGTGACAACGGATGGATGATGAAAGAAAAAAATGTTTATGACAAATTTTAAAAAATGCAGTAGATTTTTTGATTATGAGTAAAAAGAAATAAACAAAGTGTATAAAAATCAATAAAAAATTACAATTTTTACCGCAATCGAATGTATCCCTTTCATCTTTAGCAATTGGGCATCAGCCGTTCGGGTACCCAATAAGAAGTTTACATTTGCCAAAAACGAGTGTTGTACGCTTTACTTGGCTAAATATATATATATATATATATATATATATATATTATATATATTATATATAATATATAATATATATATATATATTATATATAATGACAGGGTCGGCCCGGGTCAGTAGCCAGTCCCCCCTGGGGGTCTGGTCCGGATCAGTAACCAGGCCCCCATGCGGCCGCATTCGACTTACCCCTCTGTAGCGCATTCGCCATGGCACTCGATTCCATGGACCCAGGAAAACTGCGGAAAACCTGTGCCACTACAGCCGGTCCTGGGTTCGTCTCACACGGTGCCGGAGCTACGTCACGCCTCGTCACGAGAATGTAAACATGAACTACAGCTGTATACATGTGACATACACATACACAGGTAATTGTGTATGCCTCATATATACATCTGGAGCTTGTCACGCTCATATTTAATTCTCGTGAAAAGGCTACGGGACCGGGATTCGAACCGAGGACCTCCCAACACTCTGGCTTAGAGGCAAGCACGCTAGCCACTAGACCAGAGCGCCGGTTACTTGGCTAAATATTTGTAATGCTTTACTCGGTCTTCGTATGGTAATTCAGATTACCTTTATTCACCCAGAATACTAGAGTCAAAATATAATCAGCTTGAAAGTACGAGCACGCAATACAATAACGAAAATAGAGTGAATTGAAGCGTATCTACTACGGTTGCAGTAGATATTAGGGATCGGGCGAAAGCTTCAGTCTCTATCCGTGCCAAAATCCGACAGCTTTGTTTTCTTAAACGGCGGGAACGGTAACACCACAGGGGAATATGTTGCTTCTCATCGACCACTAAAGCCCGAAGCTTTGAAAATTATATTAAAGGGTAGCACCGCGAACGCAGATCTTCCACCTTGCCAGCTCACGTGGTAATCGATGCTTTGATCGATGAATCGATAGATCGGAATGCCTGAACGGAAGTGAAATTGGCCATGCTGTCCCTCGGTTATAATCGAGATCCGCAGATCGTAGGATGATACGACGAACCAGGAAAACAAAATGAAATTAATGCGAAGATGACACGATGATACCGTGAGCTTGACAGCTCGGGCTGAAGGCTTCGAGCTAGCAACGTGGCCGTTCAGCTATTAAAATTTACGCTCTGACACTACGACAGCGACGGTAGGGCAACGACGATGTAGCCTCGGTACTACGAAATCATGCCTAGTGGACCATGGAGCCTATTTTAGGATGCCGGTGTTGACAACGAAAACCCGTCGTGAAATGTCAGCATTATAATTATTACCTTTCGTTTGGTAATTTCAGATCACCCATAAGATGTTTAGCAAATTATTTTTGTACAGTCGAGATCACAGACTTCGCTCTATGAAATCTTTTGTAACGGATTTAAAATCGTACACAATAAATGTATCAAAATCCAGTTGAACAGATTTCAACCAGAAAAGAAAACAAGTACATTTCTTTTCCAACTCAAAAATTATTTTGAAATTTACATATTCATACAAAATTGAATTTCAATTTGCTTATTCGTTTATTTCGTTTGAAATTCATTGTTACATATTTCATTGTTTACTCAATTCTCATTTTTGTATCCGTTTATTTATTTTATCGAATGTAATATATAGACAAAAGAAGCGCTGTGTGTATTGTATCCTCCTGAAAGCTGTAAGCAATTTTTTCTGTAAAAGTTTCATCAAAAGCTGTGGTTCAGTAGTTTCCAAATTATAAATGGATCGATGTACACACAGACGGATAAACTCTTTTAACTACGATTTTTATACGTACTTAGTTTCGTTAACATAAACGATCTGTGAAGAAATTTCATGAAATTTCGAGAATGAGTATGCTATATACTTATGGAAGTGATGAGTATTTCACGTCAAATAAAGTTATAAAATACGATCAGATGGTTGATGCTTGAACGTTCGCAGCAACCCTTTCATCGCTATACTTTTTCACTACAGTCCCGTCGGGAGTACACACCACCCTCATTTTCTCTCCCGTTCACCGACGCGCAGTTGAAGCGCTTTATTTTTCTCTCTCGCGCCAAAAATTTGCCCCCATGCCATGGCTCATTGGTCGCCCATCGACGACGACTCCTATAATTTCAGTGTCGTGTAAATGAAGCACGTATACACGCACATGCATTTGTGTACATACTCGACTTATAACTGATTGCTGCTGGTTTTCGTCCAGCACACGGTCGCAAGTGCAACGGCATTTCCGAACTCTTTAATTACGCATTTATCTGATGTATGGGAGTAATAATGTTGCGAGGATCTCGGAATTACGATGCTGGTTGATAGGCGTATACATATGAATTCGTGTTATGTACAGTGAACATATATATCCGTGTGCATACATGGAACAATCGACATCAATTCGAGTAGGCTGTAAATCTCACCGATTTGATCCTTTTTTTATCGTCCGTTGTAAAAAAAAGCCATAAAGAATATGCTCTAAGACTTTTCAAATTTCACTCAAAAATTGTTTTGTAGGAAGCGCATAAAGTTTACAAGAAAAATAACAAAAAATGTTTATTGAAAATCCAATCTCAAAAAAGATTTTTGTCGAGTGATGTGGTTACATTTACATACTTTAGGTTTATTATCATTAATTAACGCTCACTACAGATTTAGACACGGAAACCTCGAAAATGATAAGGATTTTCATCCACTGTAAGTATTAAAAGTCTAGCTTCGAATTTCAAAAATATCGCCGTTTTCGAATTCAGTCATGTCGGTAGATACTATTGAAATTTATTTTTTCGCTTTTTATGATCCCAGTCGAATGACATGTAGCTTTTACAAGCAATTACATTGTACTTGTTCTGGAGTACTCGTAAGCTGCACTAGTAACTACCTTATAAATTTGTTAGGGCTTACCTGTTCAGGATCAGGCTATGATCAGGTTATGGGACCGCCAACCCCATTATGGAACGTCTGGACCGATCGTAATCAGGGTCTTCATAGGAGCAGTAAAATCAGATGGGCTGAAAATTGTCCTGCATAGCCGCATTTTAATTAGACTTTATTGAGGCTCGTAATGATTGCCACTTGTTTCAGAAACATTTATACGGTTGCGGCCCTAAACAATCATTTTCAAAATAACCGCTGTTAAAATAACCTCTAAAAATAATCGTGATCAAAATACCCGAAAAAAATAATAATGGCCAAAATAACCGCGATAAATATAACCGGCATATATATATACAGCCTTGCTCAAAAGTATTAGGCACCCTGTAATTGTTGGATCCGCACAAAAAGTCGAATATCGCGGTCAAAATATATCGTAACCCAATTTAGTAAACGGGGTTTTCAAGCGGACAAATCCAGCTTTATTTTGCTTTTTTGATTAATTTATGCAATTTTTTTTGCACCCGGTACGTAATTTTGAACATGGCTATTTTTCGTGATTTTCTCACCTTGTAAAATCGGATACTGGTCTCCTAAAGAATAGTATATTGACTTTTTGGTCAGAAAACCTTAAAAAGGATATCTCCAGCTGAAGCTCGAAAAAAATCATAAACTATTTTTCCAAAAACCGAAAAAAGGTAAGTTTTCGAAAAGGTGACGTACCTTGAAAACTGGGGTTTTTAATGTTTAGATATCTACTCCATTTCTACTCAAGTTCATTTACTATATACATTTCAATTGGAAAATTGTACCAAATTATAGTAAAGCTTAAAGTCAAGCTGTCTAAATTTTTATGAAGTAGTAACACTAGCGACAGCACCGCCATCGCATCATCTCACCACTTTTTGTGTACAATAAGCAGTCGGCTTTCGGCTTATTATTTATTATTGCCCTCGGCCTATGAATGTGGGAAATACCTGACTGGCTGTTACAATTATTTATTGACCATTCCTCCCACCAGCGTTGAAACAGAAAGGGAGTTCTCAACAGCTGATTGCCTTTTGCAGCAAAATTCGATCATCTTGAAACGATGCACTAAATTCTTTAAGTTTTCTACGATTGCATTACATCATTGCACGTGCTTCTCAATAACCTTACTTCATGCTTTAAGTATCTTTTTTCTTACTTTTTCTTCATTCAGATTAACAAAAAGACATTTACATTTTGTTCTTGTGTGTTGACTATAAAAAGAAATCTTATTTCGTTTTTTTGCCCAGACTGCCCAGTGAGACTAATTTCAGTTATGGTTTATGATATTGGGTATACACATTTTTTCACCTCATCTCATTTATCTGATCTCATTAACTTTGAAAGCAAAGAGAGAGATTTACATGTATAAGTTTTAAAAGACCGAAAAATATTTAAATAAACACGATAAACAGCGAATATATCAGTAATGTCTTTTTATTCAACCCTACCATCCTAACTATATGTATATTAGGTGTTTTCTTATTTCAATTGATAATAAAGCCTTAGTCTCAAACGAGTATCAAAAGTCCCGGGAATTTCGATACTGGTATAAAGCATCGAAAACTAATCCCGGAAGTCAATTATTGTCGAAATTGGATGCCCTACTGGCGACATTTTCTTTCGAACTTTGCAATTAAATCTTCGTCAATCCCGTGAGAATATTGCCGATGCTTAATATACGGCCAATGCCTAGTCCGTAGGGGAGGCCGGTGCTAGTAGGCCAACTTTTCAGATTTTCGCTTGTAAAAAACAAGGTAAACAACATTTAAAGCACAAATCGTTATTCTGAATAGAGGGTTTATTCCACTATCTCGGATAATTATTTCAGATTCTTTATGAAATACTGAGTAGGTAATTTAATCGGTTCTTTGGAAATCTGTTTTTGGGTCAACTAACCCCAGATGTGGGGTAAGTTGACTCGTGGTAAGGGGTAGGTCAAGTATAGCAAGCATTTCACTGATATTAACAACAATTAGTGAAATAAGTAAAACAAAAGGATGCATACCAATATTTTATATTTAAGAACGCAACAAATTATTGTATAACAATTTATATGAATGAAATTATTGATGATTATTAAATTAGCAAAGAGTTTGCTGGTATAGCCATATACTATATGCAGATCCATGTTACAGAACAACTTTATATTGTACGAAAATGTATTTTGTTGAATTAAAATAACAAATTAGAAATAACAATATTAATATGGGGTTGGCTTACACGTGAGTCAACTAACCCCAAATCAATGTTGGCCTATCTGCCTCGCCTGACTTTTTTAAAAACAAAACGCCGTACACACGAATTATAACAACCGAAAAAAATAATTATGCAAATCTACAGTCTAATATATGTACTTTAATGTAGTGGATGATTTGTAGCATTAAAAAACATGTCCAAGGCAGCAAGAGATAGTAAAGACCCACAACAAAATTAAGTTTGGTACCAGAATTTGCGAAAATCTTTTTTTGCTTTTCACCGACGTGTTGCTTTGACGTATCGAGACACGTGAATGAGCGAGAGTACAATGAACGCACTAACAAGCACGCACGTTTTTACAATTCGGTTTGTTACACGAAGTGTTGTAACGAATGAGAAGGGGAAAAAAATAATTTAAGAATAAAATTTAAGAAAGAATAAAATGAAAAATTAGCAGTTAAATTGGTTCAAAAGATTAGAAAAATCAAAAATCAAAAGAATTGAAAGACATTGAGAATTTAGCGAATCGAAACGACAAGCAACTACGGAGATACGAAGTAAAAAAAAAAGCGAATGTTGAAAAGGATGCAAATTAGGACCGATGCTTCGAACAGTGAGCAGAGCGTGGTATGGTACGTTTGAGGTTAGGTTCCGCCGTATCGGGTATGGAGATTTCGAGTGAGCTTCTACAGCCACCGGACTCGAATCTCTGGGGTACCTCGATGCGTCGGACGGGGATCGGGATGGCAAAAGTGCCAGAGAACTACGTTGCAAATCCTGAAATGGACAATTTTAAGTGGATATTCCAATTTGTAGCTTTTTGGTTCGGTGATCCACCGATGTACAAAAGGAATATTCTCGGGGATCCGTTGTCCGTGAATTCCGCGAGAAGAAATATTCGAAGTTGGGCCGTTGTTAGTCGAAAGTTTGCAAGATGATTCGGGAGTCGAAGAAAGAACACAGGATGAAGTAGATAAATCGTAGTATTTATTAGAGATGACAGATTCGTGATTGAGTCGGTGTTCCTGGGAGGTGTACCTGCTTACGGTCGGGCATCCGGTAGATATGGTTGGCAGAGTACTGCGCTGTGTTTGGGCCATTCGTACAATTTTTCACGGAATGATTCACAAATTTACCATGTATAAAAATAAGCTTTGTAGCAGTGAAATTTACAGTGATTGAGTTAATAAAAATGCTTTTTTTCTCGATATTTTCTCTATGATTATCTTCGCCATCGATGAACAGCGATTTTTATAAAGAGACCAAGTTCTTTTTTTTCGAATGCCCACTTTTCTCCTTTAACTTTGGCCGTTCTATATCTCTCCATCTGGTGAACGGCTGACAAGAGATGATCGAGTTTCGTACGAAGCAACTGGAGCGAATATCAACCGACCGTTCACTAATGAAAATCCGATGCCACATTGGCGAAGTGTTCCCTTTCCCCTCCCTCTCACCCTCTTTCCCGCGCTCTTTCCCTCTCTGCCAATGCGCCCCCTCCGACGAAAGCCTTCCGCTATTCCATCAGGTAGGCACTTTAAAACTGTATTGCTTTCTATATTAAGAGTCGCGGTTGCGACTCGAGACGAGTATATTTAAAAAAGCTATCCACACTTCTCAAAGCCAAAGTCAAAGACGAACGGTCGCTACAAGACTCTTTTACTCCGAGCACCGCGATTCCAATTGTTTTCGACTTATTTCGAAAATTGTTTTTTAATATTTATTTAATCACACAATTTTGAAGGATATTTCGAATTCACGTATTTTTTACATTTTTCTTTCTTTCGAGCGTAATTAATTGGAACTCTGTAGCTTGAAGCGTTTTAAAGACATTTTCTTTTTATTTTTTCGCTGCATCAAAAAAATGATCATTTTTTTGACAGTTTTTTTCGTACACATTTTGATGCTCACATATTTTTTTTGCAATCGCTGTCTAGTGATACTAGTAATATTAGTAAAAAATTTGATGATATTTGAAACTGTCGTTCGTGAATATAACAGCTGACCCATAATACTTCGGAACTAGCTTTAACTTTTCGTTTATATTTATATTTCGTATTAATGGTTTTGATATTTGGTTAAAATGTCATTTCATATGAATATATTTTTTTACCGACCGAACGATTTACGGGATTTTCGGACGGTAAAAGCCCTGGTTGTCCTACTATGGATTATATTTCTAACTTTTCTCCTACATGGATTGCATTTCAAGTAGATAACAAGAACTACTTTGTGGTTTTCTATGTTTTTCTAAATATATGTTGTTTAGAAGCAAAATTGGAAACGTGAAAACGGCTACAACTCTCGCACTTGTGGCAGTTCAATCGGTATTTTACATTTAAACAAAAATAATTTTTATTGGAAAAAAAATCGGCTCAAAGCAGTTCGCTCATTTTTTATTGCTGAATGTACATAATGTAGTACATTAATGATTAATGAACATTATCACAACCTCGTTATGTACTTCGGTCGAAACTTTTTTTTCCATCCAATTTTTTTTAGTCAGTAACTTTGTCAGCATAAATTTGGTTGTTTCACAAATTCAATAAGAGATTAAGTATATGAAGAAATATTCCAATAAAAATAAAATGCACTTGAAGTTTTGAAATGAAAAAACAGTCAGAATGAAACAAACTGAAAAGGGAAGCAAGTGGTGCGAAACAATTTTAGTTAAAAGAGTGATGAATAAACGTTTTAAAAAAACTGATGTAGTACTTCGGCCGAAATTCTTTTTTCCAATGGAACTTTTACTCTCGATATTTTGAGTGCATACTTTTTTTTGTTTCGAAATTGAAATGAAATATCGTTTCATTTTGATTTCTTTTATTTAAAAACTTTCTGTGCATTTTGATGCTATTGAATTATTTTTTTGATGTAATTTTTTATGGAACATTTTTCAATACGAAATATTTTTTTCCTAACAATGTTTTTTTTTTTTTAATTCGACGCTTACTTTACATACTTTCTGTTGCTCTGAAAATTTTGTTTTATTTAGATTTTTTATCCAATTCGAAAACTTTTAGTGCAGCTTTATGCAGCTTACGTTGATATATTTTTTAAATGGACCACACACAGACCTATCCAAGGGCTGTCACTTATGGCTACAATGCGGTGGGAATGACAGAACCGTTACGCCATTTGCTTTGAAAAGATCAAGTGCTTTAATTGATAAATGCGAATCATGATTGTCAAGTAGTAGCAAAATCGGTTTGCTCTTCGATGGTCTTGCGTGTCGAATAAAGTGTTCAACAAACATCACAAACTGCTCTTCTTTCATCCATCCAGAAGGATTCGCAGAACCAACTGCGCCACTCGGACCGCTCTGCAGAAAATAATCCTTATAGCGAACTCTAGGGAATACGAAGAATGGAGGTATCACGTTGCCTATAGCCGAAACAGCAACGGCTACTGTAACCAGTGTCCTCCTCTCTACAGATGTCATCTTTCCTAATTGTTTCACTCCACGCCGTGCAACTACTCGATCAGGCGTGTGAACCGTCGTAACGCCGGTTTCGTCCATATTCCAGATAGCCTCTGGAGTCAAATTTAAGCGTTCATATACAGTTTTCAAATTAGAAAAAAACAAGCGGACGTTATATTTGTTGAATGAAGTGGCTCTGGATAAACTTGTCGCCTGTAGTTTACGTAAAGACACACTAGGAGCTCGCTTCAAAAAATTCCGGAACCAATCCGGACCAGCTGCTTTCGTCGTGATCCAGTTACTCGGTACGCATTTTCCAAGTTTAATTGCATATTCATACGAAAGTTTTTGTATTTCGTATGGTGTTAAACCGTAATATATATCAGCACATTTTTTTACGTATTCGACCAGTTCGGCTTCTTCGTCGTCAGTAAAAATTTTATTATTTTTCTGATAGCCTACTGTGTCAAGCTGTATTTCTTGAGAGTCGGAACAGTTGGCAGGTTTTTTATGCATTTTTATCACGTACCTATGTAGAGTTTTGTATGGAATCTTATTATCGGTGGTGGCAGCACGTATAGTTTTTTTTTTTTATCTACAATCACTTCACGACACGCTGATTTCATTTCTTCTTTTCCTATTTTTCCTCGGTCAGTTTTTCTTTTATAGGTCCTCATTCTGCTACCTCAATAATAATTTGTAAATTAGTAAAAAGTTTACTGACCCAGTTAAATAAATTCGTGAGATATAAAAAATTTTCATTGCATGAAAATGTATTTTTCTGACTGTAAATGAACTACAAAAGAAGATTACTAGTAGGGGGTACGTTGACACATGTGTCAACCAACCCCATACCAATGTTACTTACCCCGCCCCGTTTTTTCAGAAACAAAACGCCCTACATGCGAATTATAACAATAATTGGGAAAAAATATTACGCAAAACTATAGTTCAATATATGTACTTTTACATAGTGGACAATTGTAACAATTGGAAAATTGTCCGAGGCAGAAAGAAATAGGAAAGATCAACGAAAAAATTTACTTTGGTACCTGGATTTCCGGAAATCATTTACTGCTCCTAAACGACGTGTCGCTCTGACGCACTGATACACATGAATGAGCGAGAGGTTACAATGAACATAATAACAAACGCGGGTATGTTGGTTAGTCAACTTGCCCCGTTGGCCAACTAGCCCCGGTCTCCCCTACCGTCAATCGTCTTGAGCGGTTTCTCTTGTCAGAATGTCCACGATTGTAATAGCGGAACAACAGTAGTCGATATTGGTTTAATTTATGACCAACATCGTATCGTCTTTTCGAAAGTCCGTTATCATATGATATACATCACTTTCCTCTGGGCGCAAGTTCTCATCAGAAGTACAAAGCAGCTAACAGTAGATGTTGAAGTGACGGAGGAACGAGACGCGTAAAAGTGCCAGAGATAGTTTTTGGAAGTTCTGAATGAAATGTAAAAGATCAAATAAGATGGAAGATACGGTCAGAGTCTGGCAATTATGTATGAGCGAAGTCGTAGGAGCAGATTATGGGCACTGAAATGAAAGAGGAATCTCTGGCCCGAGATTACAGAAATTTCAATCAAATTACAACACCTTAGCTGAGACCGATAAAGCCTTTGGTCTCTTTCTATCTCTGTTATTCTTTGTAACAGATATGTCCACTTGACCTGCTTGATCGGAAGCAGAGATGCTGTATCCCGTGCTTCTTGTTGACTCTCAATCGTTCTTCTCGATGTCGTCTTCGCCGTCGAGGTCATCATTATGCAAGCCCTCAGAAATCCCGAGTTCACGTCTCGGCCACGAGTAACCTGTCTCAGAGAGCTTCCAACCCTCCGTATGCGAGAGCAAAGCTCTTGCGAATCCCTCTTTCACGATAGGAGAGCTTCTCTGCTTCTGATTCTCTCGAGATCGTTTCACCTCACTGGGTGCATCTATATTTCAAATTTACTCGGAGCACGACAATATGCAAACAGGTGCGTTGATTCTCACACTATAAACGGTATCACTGTCGTTCTGTTTGTCTTGTTTTCTCGGTTTTTATTCTCCTAGGACTTCGATACGCATCGCAAATGGGTCAGTTAATGTACATGTATCTATGTATTGTGGACGCATTTGAATGGAGATCAGTAGAAGCTTTCTTCAAACACATTTCTAACTAAACGATGCATGTAAATCTATATAGAGTATTTTTTTAGCAGCGATTTTTTTCGTAATGTTGCCAACAATTTTTTCATTCAATTCAACTCTTAAAGCAGGAAATTAATAATTGAATAATTGAAAGCAAGAAATTGATTGAACGATAATTACTACTAAACTTCTATCATAGGTAAAAAATAATTACATTTGAGAAAAAATGAGACGATGAAAGCTTGTTCAATCTCTTCAGGAATTAAACTCCTTGAACCTCTTTCTTGAACATCTGTAATACAAAGTGAACTAAAAATTGATTGGAAGTTTATAGCATAAGAAAATAGTTTAATATAATTTTATATATTATTTCATTGAATGTAAATGACCTAATCATAGCAGGCATTAAACGATTAAAACCATTGTCGATTCACTTTTGGTTCGAAGTAGCTTCTCTTATTTCGCTTCTATTACTAGTCTCATTGCGTCGTCCTGCTTTCTTTAGTAATTCTTTTCCCTTACAAGGCTCTCTCATTTCTGTGTACCAATACCAATGCTATTATCTCTACAATGTCGACGAGCTGACTATAACAAGGACAAGTTGTTTCGCATTAAGGACTGAAGGATTCAAACTCCCCAGCGACCATTTTCCCTGCCTTCCTTGAACGCGTGCTTTCTCTTGGATGCACCGAGACTCTTTTCACAAAGACGTACAGAGATACGCGTGTTGCTCGGGATTTTTCCTAGATTTTTTGTTTCTTGCAGTATGTAAAGTAAGTTGTATGTATAAATTTGTGCTCCATGTATATGTATAAGCACGCAAATAAATATCGACAACTAATCCTGAGAATGTTTATATTGCACTCATCTATACGAATCTAGGTGACATTGAATTTTACTAAAAGTTTCCACCACACATGTATTTGCCGATTTTCTATACAGTGTTTGGCATGATGAAACTGAGACACTAAAATATGGAGTTGAAAAAAGGATAAGCATCCATTTTAGATCCCCTTTTTCTTTTGTTCGTTCATGCAAAGTAATAGCTGTTAGAATCGTTTTGAATATTACTTTCAGCATTTTTTTTCATAATATAAAGGGTTGCTTGTGTCATAAAGTCAAGAATGTGTGGAGCTTGGTAAATTATGTAATAGGTAGCAAATGCTACAGCAAACAAAGGAGTAATTTAGCTGATTAATTTACTTATTAGATTCAACTGCAATATACCCTCCATTTGGATATTTGGACGATATTAATTACTTTAATTTCATTGAACACAAACAGATGGGATAGGTGGAAAAAAATAGTAGTACGTAGCACGTATACACAATATTTGTTAGATACTGAAATGCCAATAATTTCTTTTTTCTTAAGTTCTTGAACACAAACGAATGGGATAGGTAGAAAAAAAATTAGTAGTACGTAGCACGCGCACACAATATTTGTTAGATATTGAAAGGTCAATAATTTCTTTTTTTCTTAAGTTGTTGCTCGCAATATCTCGATTTTCTTTTCACTTAGGTAGTCTTAAGGAATCATGTTATAGCGCTATTATTCCTCTATTTGCACTTTAACGGCGTTTCTCGGCGTGTCGTTTCGGTGAGCCCCTGAAGTACTCGCGGCTTTTCATTTAAATGGCACAGAGCGACTCGCCGAATGTCTCGTTTCTCTCGTCAGAAACCGCAGCGAATCTGCATAATGTAAGTTTGTTCAAACCGACGTCGTTCCCATGGTCGAGCACAGAATTAAGTATACCTGTAGAGTCTTTGATTTCCATCTTTCTGTCTTTTTACACACTTTTTTTGGTCTCTCTCTCTCTCTCTCTCTCTCTTTCTCTCTCTTTCTCTTACGTACGCATTCTCTCTTAACTTTCTTACAAATCGCAAGAGATGTGCGGAATTCTAGGGATATTCGGTGCACGGTCCTTCCTTTAAATATACATGTACAATACATAAGCTTTTATGTAAACATCGTCATGAAGGTTTCTCGCTAACACGATTCTTCGTGCGCGTATGTGTTGATTAATGATTATTTACGACACCTCCGACGTGGAGTGCCATCGCTTGTCACCTACGCCATCTTATCGCTTTTCGTATGCAACCTACCTCCCTTGACTCACAATTACCTTCTCCTTTGAATTTCACATCACGAAATTCATTGAGAATACAACACGTCAGAAGTTATTCCACGACATTTCTGTCGATGAGGAAATATAGACAGTAATAAACCGGAATAGGAAGAACATCTTAATTCGGAAATCATAATGCTGCAGACGCGAAATGTTGAGATCAATTTATATAGTTCATATTATCATATCAACATCTCTATGAGAAATTTTAATTTAAATTCGCTTTTTGCAATATTACAGACTATGCAAATTTTTAACAACTTCAGAATATGAATTTTTCTATGCCATTTACACACTGTTAAAAAATATATGAAATTTACAATACTTTTACAATACAACGGTAAATGAAATTTACAAACCGGGTGTATGAAATGAAAATTATTACACTCGTATGCCAAAATTGAAATATGAACATAAATTTTGGTTACTGATATGGAATTTAAGATGCATAACATTGAATATTCATATGAAATCTGAAAATTTTGTGGACATGCATTGAAATAAATCATGTTTGATTGATAATTAATACAAATGTATATGAATTCATCTACTATCAACAACGTATTAAAATTACAGTATGATCTTCACTTTTCTTGACAGTTGACTGAAAAATAAGATACACATGAATGTTAATAATACGATACATGTTATTTCCCATAAAACTCTATCTCTTAAAAATACGGTATAAAAATGGGAATGAGAATTAATATGCCCTGCAGTATAAAAAAGAAATCCGTGTATTAAAATTCATTTACCTATGTATTAATTATAAGAATCTCAATATTAAAATTAATACACAAGTGTAGGAAATTCGTAACGCTTTGTGAGCACCGTGCTTCGCGCTCTGGCCACCGCGTGGCGCAGAGCGTCGACTTTCTCATAGGAAGCACGTGCTTCGGACGAGGATATATACAAGTCGCTCGAATCTAAGGAAATTGTGTAAAACATGAAAATGGTAAACACCAAACTTAACACAAGATGTTGAGATTATAACAAAAATTTTTACGGCGACAATTGCTCGAATTGATTGCCACGGCATCAAGTGGTGATAAGTTACTCTAACTAATTTCTTGAGATGTCTGCATGATTTCGACTTTCAACTTTAAAAAATCGAACACAATAGTACGCCAATTAATGTATTCCCCTTAAAAACTCATAATAGCTGAATTTATTTAATATTCATTCGTATATTAATATTCAAAAAGGATCACCAAATTTTATGATATATCTCTAGAAATATCGTAGACATATGTAATGCGAAAACGTTATACGGTGCCTGAAATTTAGTAATCTTGAATCTGAAAATTACTGGTAATATGAACTTTAATATACCTGTATTGTAATATTAGTATATGTTTCGTGTTTTTTATGCACAAGGTCAACATTTCTTATATGTATATGATTTTTCAAATACACAAGTATATTAATTTTACTGAACAGTGCTCGTATCATTAAAATACCGCGTCTCTCAATTTTCCTCAGCGTATCTGAATTTTCATATACGGTATCCGCATAAAAGCTTCCTATACATATGTATTAATTTTCATACGGAAATTTTTTACAGTGCAGTTTCACATAAAAGTTCATGTAAAAAATGCTTAATCGAATTTCGATCGGTAAAATAATAGAGAAATATTTTAAGAAGATACGGAAATCAAGCTTCAGCAGTTAGACGGAAATAAAAATGAAAAGATGATCGCCCCAACATTAATGGAATTTCTCGATATACTTTCAATAATGACCCGATCCTCGATATCCTGAAAATTTTTTTCTTTAACTGAATTCTTTGGGGCACCTATAGAAACCTTGGCAGTTTTTTGTCGCAACGTGAGAAAGATCTTTCCATGAAGCTTGTTAGCTCTATCGACTTTCTTCCTGTCGACTGAACCGCTGAGCTATATCTTGAGATTCCAGTTACCAACAAAAAATGTCTAAGAAAGAAAAAAATTACCGAAAATCTTCGAATCGTAATGGAGTGGATAACATAAATTCTGATTTCATATAAAACCATAAATAATGGGAATGTAAATGTCCAATTTCGATTTGAAACGTTTTGTCGGTATTATTCTTGCCAACACCCGTAGTTTCTTTGAATATGTGATAGCAAACAACAAATGATACTAACTGAATCATTGATCTCTTTTATAAATTGGAACAAATTTGTGCAATGATTGTTTCAGATACATGTTTAAAATGCCAACTCAGAGCAAAAACTTTTTGGGACATCTTTTTTATACTCTAATAAATAACACCAAATAAATTGAATTTGGGACATTTCTCTAAAAAAATTTACGCAGCAAAAGAACATTAAAAATTTCTTGTGAAACTTTCAAAACGTTCGTCGACAGCTGCACGAAAAATTTCAAACACTAGACTATAATCACATTCGTAAAACCAATGTATTTACTTTTTGGAAACTTTTAATACTGAAAATTATTTCGTTAATCATCATATATGGTTTGTGTATATATTGAATAACATTTTTTGCGGTATTTAGTTTTATTTTAGTTGATTGTTTCAGATGAAAGAAAGACCCATCTTTTTTTCTTCGTGATAACATTTTTTTCCGATTCAATGATAATGCAAAAACTTTTAAGAGCTTCGATTAAAAAAAACGAATAAGAGGTAGAAGAAAAGAATGAAATTTTGCATATTCGTTCGAAATGGAATAACTAAATACGGTATATATGCGGTAAGCGAAGCAAGTGCTCTGCTGCTCTACAGTTCCCGCGATAATTCCCAGACAATTGTAGCTCGACAAGACGTTGCTCGGCGGAAATCGAGTGTATTTATGACCTTGTGTATATGTGTGTGGTTGGGAATAAGGTATAAGCAGAGGTATAGCTATAGCCAGTGGAGCGAGAGGAAAGCACGAGAGCTCTTCCAGCGATATAGCTCCCGTTGTGAATTTCGCGTTCTTGGGGTAAAAGGGTACACGGCATATACTGAGACCGCGCGAGGATACAGGAGGGGCGCGTGAACGGGTTCACCCATACCGCAACTCTCTGCGCCAACCCTATCCCTAGCGACGACCCACGAGGAATAGCTATGGTTACCGACACGTCAGGTCGCTGCAAAATATCCTTCTCGAAATTCGCCATAACACATTTGCAGAGTTTGTAATATGTATTACGCGACTGCAGTATGTATATACACACATATGGACTTGGCCGCGTTTGTGGCTCCATATATGTATAGAAAACTTATTGGACCTACATTCACGTACTCATACATATTATATATGTAAACCAGCCGTAGGGGATTCTCGTTTCTTTGAAGCGTGAACTGCTGTTTGGAATTATACACGTATGGGCTAGGTTTGTCGAGCTCGTACAATATTGGAGGAGGTCGTGAATATTGACCAATTAAGTTTCTTTGTCTATGAGAATTCTTTGCTAACACATCCTTGTCAAGTTAGAGGCTGATGTTGCTCGACATGTAATTTGTTACAATATGGAAATATCCATTTTCGTATTATTACTTTGGAACGTTCCAATGTGTCGGAGACGTGCACCACTATTGATGCATTGCCCCTCTGCCGATAATTTTTAAAAATAATCTACTATCAAATTTCATCATCGCTCATGAAAATAAATCGCAATTCGTTTCAAAAATTATTAATTGTTATTCTAAACAAATATCTACAAAAAATCCTCCAATACCATTTCTATTAAGTCTATCAGAAAAAGTTAGTGTGCAACGATTGGAATAGGGCACCCTGTATATGGCCACATTGCGATCCTTAATCGTAATAACCACCCTTTCGCTCCTTCCACACGAGTACCACGGACATCCACTCGGCGTAAACAGCAACGTAAATTTCTAAACGGCCCATTCCTTTCCACCACTCTATTTCCCCATTCCTCTTGTTCCTTTACGTGGCACGAACCATGCACGTATACTAATCACTGGCGATCGTACGAAAGCTCCAGCATTATCAGCGACAGCCGACCGAGCCCAAGACCATCCTCTGCTTTTTTTCTCGCTCATATATTGAGAGCCCACTCTCTTGTGCGCTCGTTTACACTTCAAAGCAACGTTTCGATGTATACGTGTATATAATTTCTTGCAATTTGATCACAGGAAAACCCCAATGGTAAGAAATAGATTTCCAAATTCTGAAGGAAAATAACTTTATCCACTTTTTTCTACATGAATCATTGTTGATGATAAAATAAATAGTTAGCGAAAGCTAATCTGGTGAACCGATAGAAGGTATTAGGCGTGGCAAGCGTGGAGTGATAAGGCTCAAATATTTCCCTTAGGAAAAACTGGATCGAACTCTACTTAACTTTTTTCTTCCTTATGTTTCCGATTTGCTTTCACTAATTGATTAATGTCCCAACAACGATGCATTGGAGAGAAAAGCAGATAAGGATTATTCTACGTAAAATTCTACGATCTACTTGCCCTGTACAATTCCGATATGACTTCTAGGACACACTATAAATCGCCGATACGTGTGCGTGCTTCGCACATATTGATCGTGAGTACATAAAAGGGCTTAAACCAACATCGAAATACTTAATTAATTAAACGTCTAGCGCCCATTTGTATCGCAGCAGATTCATTCAATGTGCCTTTCGTTCGTGAATACACGGACGGAACTGACTTGCGGATTGTTTTCTACTGTAATATTCTCATGGAAATGGTTATTGCGAATGCGAACTGAATCCTCAGTAAAATCTTTTCAGTACACAGTACATTCGAAAGATTTATATTTATACGACTTTCACTTATTTAATCGGTTTATCATCTTGCTCTCTAGGTACTCGCTAAGGCTGAAAATAATACATCAAAAACCGAATTTGCTGCTTTGCCTTAACATGCCATAAATTCTGATAATCTATTGGTACAAGATGCTTCAAAGTTTTTAATTAATTTCATAAATAAACTCTAAATTAATAAAAGACATTTTCCAAGGTTTCTTTTACGTATTCTGCATCACTAAAAAAATAATGTATTGGATTGTGGAGCCATTAAAATGAATATGTAATTTCTTCTGTTTTAATTGATCTTCATTTTGAAAAAAAGAAATGAAAAGAATAAAATATGCAAAATCGACAAAATTCTTTCATTATTATCAGGGTCTTTTTATCATCGGAGTTTATCGAAGAAGAGAACGTTCTATGTCACACGGTGAGTCAATATTCTTGCAAAAATTCATAAGAACCTTATTAATCCTCGAAGGAGGATGTTACTCCGATGAAAACAATCATCAAAAATAATTCATGCCAGGATTTTTGCTTTTTTAATGTGATCCATATTTGAAATTCGAAGTATAAAGATGATAAAAGTAGAATTTAACATTTTGCGAAAAATTCTCATGCTGGAATTCGTACATTTCCAGACTTTTTTCAATTCTATGTTACCCAATTTTAATCTCCTTACAATACTTAGCGTTAGTAAACAATAAGCAAATCAATGGAAGAATGGAATTATACATAAAAAGTACGTATGACAAACTTTTTATTTCATAGTTTCTCCAATTGTTCCATTTTCCATGTGCACAAATACACAGTCTAAAAACCTTTTCGATTAAGGGACAACACCACTGTGACGGCTTCAAAAAATCGATTTTTTGAAAACCATTTAAAAAAATCTAAAATACTTTTAAGATTGAAATGCCGTTGGACCCAGGTCGAAAAAATAATTATTTTCGTAGATATTGAATATTTTGTGGAGCGGTGCAGCGGTCCGCGACGCTCGGGGTCCCGCGCAGCTGGGCGCTGGTGACGGCGATTCTAAAATGTTTCTGGGCATATCGAATAGCGATCCATACGACGGTTTCGAGATAAAAAAAAAAAGAGTGCATCGATCATGTCCAAAAACGCATGGGGACGCGCCTCCGCGAAATCGTGAAAAAAAAAGGATTGTCTGGCAGAGGAAAGCTCACCGGAAAATTGATTGACGAGTTGAGCACATTTTTTCTATTCTTTTTTTTATATATTTTTATATATTTTCTATGACTTGGCTATTCGGAGGAACAGCGATGATGTTGACAAAATGAGGAAGGCAATTTGGGCAACTATCAAACATAAAATGTCCACAGACAGTGAGCCACAACATGACGATTGCCCGGAAGGAGCCGAGTCGTGGTATTCGTGGCAGCGCGCGGTCGCAAATGGTGATATTTCTAAATATCGCCATAAACCGCCTCTTCCTCAGGAAATATTGGAGGCAATTCAGCCAATCTTCGAAAATTTGAGCAGGGACGATTTGCTGCAGCGTTGTTTGGGCGGCTATACGCAAAACAATAACGAAAGCTACAATAAATCAGTTTGGGCAATAGCCCCCAAGTGCCAGTCCGGAAGCAAAAAAATCATTGATATTGCAACTGATATCGCGGTATTAGTGTTCAATGATGGCCTGAGAAGTCTCATGAAAGTACTGGAGACGTTGGGGATAACCATCGGCCCAAATTGTTTCAACTTTTGCGTTGAGACCGACGCAGCGCGGATCCAGCTCGCGGAGCGCTCGCTCACAGACGCTGCAAAAGAAGCGAGAAAAGCCTTAACAAGTTCGAGGAAAGAATCAGGAGACAACGATTTGCTTCTTGAAGGCCAGCTATATGGTGCCGGCATCGCTGATTGAAGGTAAATAATTTTTTTTTTCAATTTATAACATAAATGAACAAACCTAAAACTTTGAACGCGTTTTTCTCAAAACCACTTTTTTGAGTGCGGCACGCAGCAGAACTCGAGCAATTTTTATCCGATCGACTTCAAATTTTTACTGTATCAATAAAAGTAGATTAGCTAGAGAAGTACATAGGATTTTTTCGATATCTCAATAATTATAAAAGTTATAGCCTATTATCCTTCGTGTCTCGCACTTCGAGATTACGAAGGTAGTATCGCTACTTACATGTCTTTGACCACAAATTCAGAGCTAAAAGTGAACGACTGGGGCGCCCCTTGTTATCGTGGCGCTGCCCCATTACTATTTGATCATTCGTTGTTTTTGTGTCAAACAGACCACACGTTTGGTGCAGAAGTGAAAAGTTTTCGTTTTATATTTTTTGTAATAAATTACTAACTGATTTCAATTAAAGAAAGATTAAATGGGTAAGAGTAAGAGATCGAGAAGTCGGGATCGTTCGGCTGAAAGGACGTCCAAAAGACTTCGCAAGTTAGAAGACGGGATGGAGGAGTTAGTAACGGGCTTCGCTATGATTAAAGAGGCCATCTTGAGTCGTCAAAATCCGGGTACGGAGACAGGCATACTAGAAGATGAAGGTAATTGTGTTTTTTGTAAACATGAATTAATTGTGAACACGAGATGCAATCACAAGGAGTATTGTATTATTCCTTCTTGTCCGAGAGACTACACATGATTCCCGAATATGAATAATCATAATGATTACGCCTGGGTATAGACGTGCTTTGTTTTATCCGAGAGGTAAAATGGAGCTCATATGGTAATCTGACTTTATCTGGAAGATAAAGTAGAGATTAAAATTATTCTGGTTGACCCGAGAGATCAAAACAGAGTAATAATTAACCTCAAAATTCATAACGAGACGAATTAAAAATGCTTGAATGACCGCAGGTACTGATGGTCAGGCAGGTCATTCTGGTGGGGAAGACCCTGAGGTTATTGTGGATAACATTCCGCCAGTGGAGTCGATCATTGAAAAGTCGGAAGAAGGTGATGGTCAATCTAAGGTGGATAGCGAGGCGGTTTTACCGGAATCGGAGTCGGTTAAAAACAAGGAACCTGAGACTCCATGGGAGCTGGATGCTGATGCTCTTCGTATTTTCGGAGAAGAGCCAGTGCAGGAAGAACCTGAATTAACTTTGCATTCGAGTGTATCCAATCGTTGGAAGAAGTATCTTTCCGAAGGTTTAAAGAAAGAGAATAAGGAGGCACTTCTAGAGAAATATCCCAGGAAAGGGAAACTTTCGTTTGAACCGCCGATTCTGAATGACGAGGTGGCAGGTAATTTGAAAGACTCGGCTCTGAAGCGAGACAAGTATTTTGGGGCTACCCAGAAATTAGCAGGATCTGCCTTGGCCGCTCTAGCTCCAGTGATTGAATCTCTAGCAACCCTAAGAGATCCAGAAAATGTTAAGAGACTCGAGCAAGTTTGGGATGCAGCAAAGCTTTTAATCGAGATTCATAAATCTCAGACGGTAGCGCGTAGAGCCTGCATTCTGCCTACATTGTCAAAACAATGGGCCACGGCACTTGAGAAAAGGGAACCGGATAGTTTTTTGTTCGGCGAAAAACTTGTTGACAAGGTCAAGGAAATTAAGGCTATTGGAAAAGTGGGAGAAGAGATGAAGCCCCCCCTGTCAAAGAAACCGTACACCCCCTTCGGTTCTTTAAACTCCAAGAGCTCGTCGAGTCAAAAGAGACCAGTGTCTCAGACGAGCGGGAAGTTTTCATCCACGAAAAAATCACTGGTTCACAAGTACCCAGCGAAGCAAGTAACGTATCCCAAGTCTAACCAGTATCGTCAGCAGAACCAACGGTTTCAGAACCGTTAGTCTCGGGAAACAATGTGAGTATGTTTGCGGGGCGTCTGAGGTATTTCTTGGAGGCCTGGAGAACAATCACTGAGGATAAATTTGTTATTCAGTGTGTGAGAGGATATAGAATTCCTTTCAAATGGTCCCCTGTACAAATCCGTCCACCATCTGATAAGGTTTGGTCGGACCAGGAACTGGCAGGTATTCAATCGGAAGTCAATAGACTACTGAAGATAGGTGCGATTGAGGAAGTGAAAGAGTTTTCAGAACGGTTTCTATCACCATTCTTTTTGGTCCCGAAGTCTGACGGTCAGCAGAGGTTCATTCTGAATTTGAAAGGTTTGAACGAATTCATCGTCGCAGAACATTTTAAGCTCGAGGATCTGAGGTCTGCTTGCAATCTCCTAGAACGGGGTATTTTCATGGGAACGGTGGATCTTAAAGATGCCTATTTTTTGGTCCCGGTATGGAAACCACATCGAAAGTTCCTGAGTTTCAATTTTCAAGGGAAGATTTACGAGTTTGTGTGTCTACCCTTTGGCCTATGCACGTGCCCATTTACCTTCACCAAGTTGTTGAAGCCAGTGGTTAATTATCTTCGATTGAGAGGGTTTATGTCAGTCTTATACTTGGACGATTTTTTATGCTTAGGTCATTCGGTTGCAGAGTGCAGTGAGAACCTGAGTCAGACGATTAAGTTACTCGAGAAGTTAGGATTTATTGTGAATTTTGAAAAGTCGAAGTTGAAGCCCGAGAGGAGATGCAAATACTTGGGTTTTATATTAGATTCTTCTACGATGAAAGTGGAGCTTCCGGGAGTGAAAATAGTTGCAGTACAAAATCAGATCGAGAATTTTAAGAAAAAAGACACGATGAAGATACGCGATTTTGCCAAGGTTGTTGGATCGGTAGTTGCATGTTGTCCGGCGGTTGAGTACAGCTTACTACACTGTAGATCGTTCGAAAGGGCGAAGGTTCAAGCATTAGTGAAGAGTGGGGGTTGTTTTGATTCAGTTATGCTGGTACCAAAATTTACTCTGAAGGACTGGAATTGGTGGTTAAAGTCTTTACCGAATGCCAGTAAAAAGGTGAGAAACAACCAGTACGAGAGGACAATTTACTCGGATGCATCACTGTACGGATGGGGTGCTTTCTGTGACGGTGAAAGTGCCAATGGGCTATGGAGTCAGGAGGAAAGAAGGCTCCACATTAACCATCTGGAGCTCAAAGCGGCCTTATTGGCCTTGAAGTGTTTTGCAGCGGATTTAAGGGACACTGATGTTTTGATTATGGTGGACAACACGACGACAAAGGCCTACATTAATAGAATGGGCGGTGTCCACTATGCTGCACTTCATAGTTTAGCGTGCGAACTATGGGATAGGTGCGAAAGTCGCAAGTTATGGGTTTTTGCTTCGTATATCCCATCAAAAGAGAATGTGGAAGCAGATCGATCATCGAGGATTGATAATGCAGACGCGGAGTGGGAATTAGCAGGTTATGCGTTTGAAGGGGTCATCCAGAGGTTCGGGAAACTGGAGATCGATTTATTTGCTTCTCGGATCAACACTAAATGTGCAGTTTACTGTTCATGGAAGAGAGATCCGGAAGCCTTCGCGTTTGATGCCTTCACAGTCAGTTGGTCCGATTGGATATTTTATGCCTTCCCCCCATTTTCTATGATAACTAGAGTAATAAAGAAAATCAAAGACGATAAAGCAGAAGGTATTTTAATTGTACCTCACTGGCCTACTCAGGTTTGGTTTCCGGCCTTCAAAGAATTATCTGTGGGAGACTGGGTGTGGTTTGAGGCAGACCCTTTTCTCTTGGTTTCTCCATGCAGGTCACGTCATCATCCCTTGGCTGCGAAGCTTACCCTGGTTGCCGCCAAGTTATCAACCAAGCACTTCTAGGCAAAGGCATGCCCAGAGAAGCGGTAGCGATATCGCTAGCGTCCCTGGCGGAGTCGACGTTAAAAAATTACAATGGGACTCTGAAGCTCTGGTGGCAATGGAACAACCGAGTCGATGGAGATCCATATACGGTGTCTGTGGAGAAAATTCTGAAATTTTTAGCAGAAAGATTCGATGATGGGATTGGTCATAGCGCGCTGAACTCGGCCAGAGCTGCGTTATCCTTGATATCGAGCGGGGATGTTACAAACAACCCTTTGATAAGCCGATTTATCAAGGGTTCATCAAAGATAAGACCAGGATGTCCTAAGTACGAGTCTACTTGGGACGTGGACCCTGTGTTATTAAAACTGGTAACATGGGACCCAATATCTGAGCTTTCTTTGCGGAAGTTGACGGAAAAGCTCGTTGTGTTACTGGCCTTGGGCACAGCACATCGCTGTCAAACGCTGGCGTTGATCAACATTTCAAACATCCTCATTTTGGAATCTAAGATTGAAATTCGAATTCCTGGGAGGATCAAAACGTCTCGACCTGGAGCTCCACAGCCGATTCTAAGGCTTCCGTTTTTTCTGGACAAACCACAGCTATGTATTGCCAAAACCTTGATCCAATATCTGTTGGTGACTAAGGATCTTCGGGGAAATGTTGACTCATTATTCATCTCGCTTAATAAGCCGCATAGTGCGGTCAAGAGTGAAACGATCGGTCGATGGATAAGGACGACGTTGGTTTCACTAGGAGTTGACAAGAGATTTACGGCGCACTCTACGAGGCATGCATCGACATCTAGAGCACATGACAAAGGTGTTAGTATTGAGGAAATCAAAAAAGTGGCAGGTTGGTCCCAGAACTCTAAAGTGTTTGCCGATTTTTACCACCAACCAGTGGTTATTCGCGACAATAAATTTGCAGAAGCGGTGTTAACACCCAGTGCATCAGTATAATTAAAGATATTATATTATATTAATTATATTATGATGATCTCATTTTTCATTTTATTCTGTAAGAACATTAGTTCAATAAATAACGTTGTTATCGAGAAAATTTTGCTCTAAACAGCTACCTTCGTAATCTCGAAGTGCGAGACACGAAGGATAATTGAAAGATCTCACGAGCCCGCCGAAGGCGGGCGAGGTTTGATCTCAATTATTCGAGTGTCTCGCACGAGAGATTCCCACCCAAATAGTACTAAGCATTACCCACCCCTTTTTCAGATAAAATTAAAAATTCGATAGCTTTAAACTAATGATCAAATAGTAATGGGGCAGCGCCACGATAACAAGGGGCGCCCCAGTCGTTCACTTTTAGCTCTGAATTTGTGGTCAAAGACATGTAAGTAGCGATACTACCTTCGTAATCTCTCGTGCGAGACACTCGAATAATTGAGATCAAACCTCGCCCGCCTTCGGCGGGCTCGTGAGATCTTTCAATTTTCGACGAGAAATTTTGCTCAAAAATCATTCTTTAATTTCAAAGGCGTGCCTATTTTTTTAAAATCAATATTTTTCCAAATCCCTATGTACTTCTCTTCAAAATATCATATTATTAACGAAAATATTCGGTATTTTTTTTCAGATCGACGTTGAAGAGAGTTCTGCTGCGTGCCGCAAACCACTGCGGAGATGACGCGAGAGCTTCCCCAGCGCCACCATGCGGCGTGAAAAATGTGAAAAAAATGTTTTTTGATACATTAATAAACAAGGAACAAAACTCAACAAAAATTTTTTGAATATCTCTTTTTTTCCCACAAAAAAAATTCTTGAAAAATGTGAAAAAAATAGGGGGTCACAGTGGTGTTGTCCGTTAAACCATTTTCAAGGCTAATTGAATGAGTAAGTATAAAAAATATACAGGACACTGTGTGTACAATCATGCAGCTCTGTGATAAATATTTAAGGTGAAATACCCCATTTTGGTATGAATAACCGGATTTTGCTGCTCAGTGAACTAATTCAGTGACGAGCACGTTAAACGTTGTTTTCATTTATAATAAAGTAGATACGAGAGTAAAAGCGCGTTTTACGTATATATTAATGCAAGAGGAGTTTCTCTGTCATACACCCATATTGTGTATGTTTAATAACGACTTAATATAGCGTGTATTCAACTTTATGTACTTCGTCATCGTAGATTGTCAAAATAGGTTTAATTGGCATGGCCCATTTAAATGTATACATAAACAGTCAGAGCCATCATCAAATAGAATTAAATACCGTTGACATATATATACAGAAAAAATGTACGTATTCGTACATTCGTGTTAAAAAGTATTTTATAAGCGTTTTATTCCATTTGTCCAGGGATTTTTAGTATTTCCTGCCTCCAGCTATATGTGACAATTTGATTCCATTAACTTATAATATTTACAACACGTAACGAAAATAATTAATTGCATTAATGCCATCGATGTGGAGCAGGGTTGCAAAATTTTTGCAAAAATAATTGAAAATCAGAGTGCTCGGTAATATTCGATTTTCAATTGTTTTTGCACGAATAGAGATATGCCCGAATAGAGAAGTGTCGGAAGAGAATATTTTGGAACAGAGATGTGTTGGAATTGAGATCTGTCAGAATAGAGATTGTATCGTCCCGTGACGATGTCCTAACCTTCGTTTTACGGAGAGTTAGGTAGTTTAGGAATGAATTAAAGACAATTGGCTTTAAAATAAAAACAACTATAACTATCTTTATTTGCGTAGTATCGAAGAATGGAGATGTTCCTCCTTCGGAGTTCCTTACGAATCTAATACAAAATTTTCTTACATCTAAGAAGAGAGATATATCCCTTTCTCTTAAACAAAATATATCCAATTTTCATTGGTAGTCGCAGGGAAGTTACCGGACCTCCAAAAAAAAGAAGAAGCAAGAGAAAAATATGAAAAGAAGAAAATAGTTAATGTACAAAAAAGGGAGGGCTGAGGACTTTGTAAAACGTGTTTTATGTGGCGCTCACGTGGTCAGCAGCGCTTATCCCATAAATAGAAGTTTACTGGTTCCCTTTAATCATAATAAAAAGAAAGCGAAATAAAACTGTGCGCGAAGTCCCAAAATCTGCTTAAGAAATTTTTCCCATTAAAAATGGGAAAAGCCCTTAGACTTGTGCCACAAGTTGATAATAAAACAATTAAGAATTCTTCTCCTGCCGTAAAGGTAGCTGGGCCGGACCCGAAGTAACCCGGTGATTATCATAAACAAAAAAGTAAAAAGAGAAAAAAAGGGCAACGCACACCTTTCGCGTTGCAACAGAGATATCTAAGAATCGAGATATTTTGTCATAGAGAGTTTATTGAATTAATTAAGAATAGAGATGTATCGGAATAGCAATGATTCTGATACGAAATATTTTAGAGTATAGAAATTACAAAATTGAGATATTTTGGAGTAGACATATTTTCGAGCGTATATATTTAAGAATAATGCTTTATAAGAACACAGTTAATTAACCATAGAGTTATTTAAGAATGGTCATATTTAGGAATAGAATGTTTCCCCATAGAGTTATTTAAGCATAGAGAAATGACGAATGGAGTTGTAGCACGACTATAGATTAGAGATATTTACCCATAGAGTTGATGAAATACAGGATATTTAGGAATAGAGTTGTGTCAGGTTAGAGAAATTTAGCCATAGAGTTATTTAAGAATAGAAAAATGAAGAATAGAGTTGTAGTCCTGCCATTTTATCGCTCGGTGGTTTTATTCGATTTCTCTGATTTTTTCATATTTCTGTACGTTAATTTTATTATAATAAAGTCTTCTTTATTATTAATTGTCGAGACGTGCTGGAAGTCACGTATGCATTTTTTAGTTTCGATTTTTAACGCTTGCCGGCGACCTGCCACTTTTGTAGGTGTCGCATCGTCTTCTTGACAGTGTTCAAGATGGCTACCAATGTCAAACGTAAACAAAACATACGTGCAACGTTTCGCGTCGTTTTAGTTTTTATTGTTTCAAAATGTAGGGAAAAGTCGCGAAATCAGTGAGTACAATAGTGCCGTTTCAGATGATTTTCTTTTGCATCACTTTGAATTGTGTTGAATATGCGACATGCCCAAAATTGTTGCATGCCGTACATTATTGCCCTTCACTGATTATTTCGCATGATTGGATGCGTTCGTATTTGCAATGTTCTGCTCGATGACCAATCCGAAGACATTTGCTGCATACGAGCGGGCATTTTTTGTTTTCCTGTTTTTTTATATTTTTCCATACATATTTTACACGCATCCAGGAATTTATGTTCATATATGTTTTTCAAGTCGACTTCTTTCGACAGAATAACAAATGTTGACAGGTCAGAATTAAACTTTACTATTTTAATCGGTTGTAATGGTTAGTCGGTAGTCTTCTGAGATTATATTTTCGAGCTCTTCTTCACTATAATCACTATCTGAAAAGCCTTTGATAATTATTTTCTTGGTACGATCTTCTTTATGACCGTACAAGTGGTGCCTAATGTTCTCTCCATCGAGCCAATCATCCATTATATCCCATTGGCTCTGTGTTTCGCAGTCAATTCGCCAGTTGCCTTTTCCATCAGTTCGAAATTTTTCGTTAATCTTCTTCACTTACTCGTGAAGTTTTTTGTGCTCAGTCTTATCTTTTTGCAAATCAGGTTTTTTAATTATAATCAGTGGTGGTTTTCCTTTGTATTTTTTATCATTGGTTGCATTGCGTTTTTTAGCCGGGTTGTGATTTACATTATCGTTTTGTGACGATGCGAGTGAGGACTGTAATCCGAAATCCTCGGCTTTCAGGGATCCTTCATTTCTTCGTTTTGTACCCGTTGTCATGATTCTATTGTTTTCGGTGTCTATAACGATCGAGCTGACAGTTGTTTTGTATGCTGTGATCTTTTGCTGTATTAATGGGTCATTGGTCTCCATTTTGAGCTCATCATCTGTCTTCCTTGAATCAGACTTTGATTTTAGGGAGACGCATTTTTAGGTGTCACTAACGTTGGCCGTGGTATTGCACTTTTCTAATTCGCTGAATTTAGGAATTATTGTTTTTCACTTTTATATTGTTCACGAGTGTAGAACTAATGGTGAGAGCTGTTCATTCAGAGCGTGAGCGAGATACGTCCGCACATGTTCGCTACCCTAACCGAATTCCCAAATGTGTCTTAATTAATACTATTAGTGCAAAGAAAATTATTTTGAACACTGTTGGCCTATTAAAGGAGTATATTGACGAGATTTGATGGCTTGAAAATGAATGTGGCATAGAAAATTGAATTAGTTTTTGGAAAATCAATTAACAATTTTTCGCTATCATTAAAATGTTAACTACGATATGTCCGAATGTTAATATTACGAACTGAACTATTTTGATCATACTTGACCTATTAAAGGAGTATATTGACGAATAATTCGATGGATTGGATGTAAATTCGATTCAGCAAAACGCAGTCTAAGCGATTATTCACAGTAAAAAATAATTTAATATTACCGCTAGCATTTCCTGAAATGACTTCGGGCTTAATAAATGCAGAAAACAAAAACGACATGATCAAAAGATAATCTGTTCGAGCCGACAATCGATGCAGCTATACTGTCGCCAGACAGTATGAAAATTTAAGGGTCAGGTAAGCTGGTTTTACAAAATGTATGAAAGGGTATAAAATGCCACGTTTATCACAAAAAAGCATCAGAACAAACGGTACTGAAGAACCCTTGGGTGAAATGAAAAATTGTCGGTGAGTTGATCGGGTGGCTAGGATAAGGGTGTAAAGTAATTTTCAAATACCATTCAAACAAGGTTAGTTTATCTTGTCATATTTTTAGACTGACAAGCCCTTAGGCCAAAAAGTGTAAACTAAACGTGGGCAAACCCACGTATTTAGAATGTATCGTATACATGGGCTTCCGAGCTATTTCGATCGCCTTATCGAAGTTAGAACTGTGGATAAAATTGATTTCGTTGATGTAAAAGGAAACTATAGACTAAGGAACGTGATGATTGAATGCTTATTGATTTGGAATAAGGCACAGTTTTCATCTGAAGTAGCCCAACAAATGTGTACAAGACGGTGGGGTCGTTGTTCGTTGCACAAATTATATTTTAAATATCTCGTAAACAAAATCATCTCCATGTCTCTTTTTTATTCCCGTGTGTAGGACGTAATTGGAAGAATAACTCTTGGCGTGACTACGGAAGTATATAAGGGAAATAAAATGCATGTACAGTGAATGCGATGTGATTGACAGGCTTCGCGGGTCAACGGACAAGTTGGTAAGACACACTTGCTATCTTACTATCTCTCTCTTTCACCCACACACGCACACACAGACTTAATATACAGATAGAGGAAACTACTCCGTGGTAGCAAACTAGCTAGAAGGATAAAGTCTGGTTCGGATTAATGTAACTCTCTTGTACACAGTCGCTGACGACATGCCCATGATGTACCGCATGATCCATAACCAGTAACAGAAGAGAAAGGGAACGAGAGGCGCGGAGAGTATAGCTTTACACGCGTGTCGGATTCCAATCGCCAGCGTCGGGGGAATCATGAATGCAGTTCTGTGTTCTCTGTTAAATATCGCGGCTCATCCATGAACAAAGTTGTATTACCAGGCCGTAGAGAGTTAACTGATACCAGAGTCATGATTTGTGTTCGACGGATTATATACACATACACATTATATACATATAGACACTCATGACCGTCACGGACATCGCATGATGGCTATGAATGAGTAAATCAATCGTGAATGTTGCCACTGATCGACACATGGACAAAGTCCACCCAACATCGTAATCGCAGCCCTTTAAAATCAACTTCATTTAATTTATCATCCTTCTTCTTATATAAAGTTCTGAGATTTTTGGCCAGCATCCGATATAGGACATTGTATCAGATATTGATCTGTTGCAGATTGTATGAATGTGATGATTACGAACACCGCTTGCATTACAATATAAAAAGGATGACTCATACTCAATATTATGATTTTCATGAAAACTCAGATTGTAACTTTTTCTACAATGCAACTTTTGTGCAGTGCTTTTTCCGGAGAAGAATGCTACTGTTTTCTGGGCACGAGGTATTCCGTAATAGCATTTTATGTAACAAGTGCAGAAAACGACGAATTGCATCGCGCATAAAGTTGCCGCATGAGCCGAAGGTTTATGATGCATATTCGCACAAGTACGAGTGCGAATACGCATCATGAGCCTTCAGCTCATGCGGCATATGTGCGATTGAATTCGTTATTTTCCGCACTTGTTACATATAATATATTTTGTAATAACCGTCTCGAAAATTTGATATGAGATTCAAAAAGCAATTGTAGCTATGTTCAATTCGTCTATCAGTGCGGTCACTTTACCGCACTGCACTTTACCGCACACATAAAGACGAATCGTTAAGAAATAAGCCATATTCTGCACGCTATACATCAATCGAAAGTTTAATTTTCGATTGATGTATAGCCTGCGGAAAATCGAGTTTGTTGTCTTACTTTACCGCACTGCGTGCGGTAAAGTAAGACAAAAGACGAATCCGCACTAGTGTGGTAAAGTAAAACGAAAAATGCTCACCTTACCGCACAGATTGACGAACTGAACATAACTACAATTGCTTCTTTAATCTCAAATCAAACTTCCAAGACAGGTATCACAAAAAATATTGTATGTAACAAGTGCGGAAAATAACGACTTAAATCGCGCGTATGCCGCATTCGCCTCGACTTATGATGCATATTCGCATTCGTACTCGTATGGTTATAGCACTCGCCTTCGGCTCGTGCTGCCAATCACACTCGTACTTGTGCGAGTATGCATCATAAGTCTTCGGCTCATGCGGCAACTTCACGCGCGATGTAATTCGTCGTTTTCCGCACTTGTTGCATAAAATACTATTATATAACCACAGCCGCTATAGCAGCCATAAATTATTTGAACAATCGTAATTTTTCCTTTGCACTCTTTTTCAGTGAACAAGAGTTTATACCTCAAGAAAGAAAAGGCATGAAGAATAATTTGTCTCAAGATTACAATAATTGATATATCTCAAGAATCTCAAGAATGATGTCAAAAGGAACAGTTGGCTGAGAGGAAACAAAATTTCATCCACGATGAGAATTGATAAAATTGCACGTGTCAATTTCAAACCGCTTCGAAGAATTGCGGTTATCCACGTATCGAAATATTTCGAAAACAAAACAATACTTGTGACCTCCAGCATTAATCTGCCGATTGTGTATGGGAATACATTAAAGGTTATATATTTTACAATATTATGACAGTGCGGAATCTGATTTATGGATGTGATTGATTTATTGACGTATCTGACGTGAATCTAAGCATGAAATTGATATAAAATAGAAAGATACTTGAACGCCGGAAATTGAATAAAATCTGAAGTCTCTTATATCATCTTATTCCTTTTATATAAAGTTGATGAGTAACGCATGACATTTCAAGTGATTCGGAAGTTTATAGCTTTATTTTAGTATCACAAACACGGCTGACGTTAATTTCAATGATAACCGACTTCATGGTCGAAATTCGTATATTCGAAAATTCGCGAGCGACAGAGCATAAGGAAGGGCGGAAATTATTTAAATCATCCTGATATTGAATGTATTTATGCGACAGAGCATAAGGGAGAGTTGAAATTATTTATTTATAAATGAAAGTTGTCCTTTGACCGTCATTTCCTATTTTGGACGATTAGATTTTTAAAAAAATTTATAACAGGTCACAATCTTATTCAATCCACAAATTTTGTGACAATTCCTATAAAAATAATAATTTTTTACAACATTAGTTTCCGTCATGTGGTGCTCTTTTTAAGCCTTTTGTTTCTAACGCTGATTATTGTTGGCAGCCATAGAAAGACCTTTGGGTACGAATGCCAACTACACGGAAAGAATTAAAAGTGAAAAATTACCGTTACCGCAATAGAAACGAGGGGCAACCTTGAATGTTTGGAATTTTTACAGTGCAAAGTGTAAATTTTCATGAAAAGAAAATAAAATCTCTTGTATAATATAGGAAATTTTATTTTCACGGAGGACAACATTCAAGGTTGTCCCCCGTTTCTGTTGCTGTAACGGTGATTTTTCACTTTTAATTCTCTCCATGTAATGTTGATATTAATGTAAGAAGCCAGGGATTCTAATTAATTATGTACGTATCGATCAATTGGTTTTAAGTGTACGTTGTCTGTATATAGTGACTGACGGAATTTTATGTATGATTAAAAAACCTTCTTATTGTTTTCTTCTTGTTGCAGTTCTACATGTATATAGAAGGTGAATGAGTTATCATTCTGAAAATATCTCTGTTTCAAACTATCAAAAGATACTAAATATCAATCGAATATTATAGTTACTAATGCTATTTTCAATATTTATTGCACAAATGCTGTCGCTATCAATTGCATTGCGCGCCTCTTCCTCGAGATCATTACGTAGTGCTTCTACTGTGCACCGATGTTGCCACAATTTTTTCACTTCAATTGTTTGTTTCCGTATCCCTGACGGTCCGTAGCTCATTATTCTTTTTTGTGCCGATGATGTCACACGTTTTGTTCAGAAATTGAAAAAAAAATGGGAAAACGAAAACATAGACATCGCTCATTGGATGACGGTAACCTAGAAAAGGAGTTACAGAAGCGGGTAGAATTGTTAGAAAAACAGATTCTAAGACGGAGAGAAAAAAAATGACATAAACAAGCACAGTAAGTATACACAAAGGTTGAGGCTTGAAATGGCAGTCTAACCTCGCATGGTTGTTTTTTGTATCATACGTCTATAACGATACGTATATCGTGGTACTAAGAAAGCTAAATGGGTTTTCTTTGGTCCTACCAATAAATCATAAATATGGATCATCGATATCCAACATCGTATGGTATATAATTCTATACGAAATTCCATACGTGGCACATCTTGTAATCGTCCAATGATTACGAGAGGTAAATGCCAAGTGAGCAAATAATGCCATGCTTCACGCTGCGGTAAAACTGCCTCGTGAAGGCATATAAAAAAAAAGATGACTATTCTAGTCTCTCTCTATGTCTGTTCTTATTCTCCTTTTCATAAAAAAAGAGTAATAATAATAAAATAGAAAATAATGGAAGACATATGTCGACAAAACCATCGTCACCAAGCAGATCGCGTATTCGATCTCGCAGGAGTGATTATCACAATGATCAGTACGACTTGAGGAAATCGCGTAGTCAATCACAGAGGAGAGTATACCATGACAGCTATGAAAGCGACCCCGAGAATCAATGCAGACATAGAAAGTATTATGACAGCGATAAATCCTCAGATCACAGTGTCTATAGTAATTATAGAAAAACACGTCATACCCTACAGATCGGGTAATGATCTCAAAGAGCAGATCATCAGGTGATGTACATAGCTCACATACCAATGATTCTCGTTCGCCTGCACCATCGACAGGGCAAATCTTTCCAGAGACCACGAAAGATGACGATAATGCCCATGCTACTGTAACAGGCAGCGATAACAAGGTTGCAGACAGTGCACAGCCGTCTGCAGAACTCGCATCATCGAATGTTCAGGACACTGAACTAGAGGCTGAGATTTTCGAGGTTTTTGAAGAACGTGCTAGACCCAATCGAGTTTTAGCACCAGCAGTTCACAGTTATGTCGCAGCTATTTGGGGCGAGATAGTCGAAAAAGGCTTGCCGGCTGAGAAACCAAAGACGACCTTAAAAAAGTTTACAGTTGCAAAAAATTGCGTTTTTATCGATCCTCCGAAATTAAATTTGGAGGGTAAGGCAGTCTTAGGCAATACAATCCAAAAGAGAGACGAGAAAATTGTCGAAAAACAAGACAAGATCGCTGCTTCGTTCGGTGGCGTTGGAAAAACTATAGAAATTCTGCTAAAATCAAATTCCGCCGAGAAGAAAAAATATTTGGATCCACTTACCGGTGTTGCAAAGCTGCTAGCTGATCTCTAACATGACGAAACTTCCATTCAAAGAAGTTTGGTTTAAAAAAATATTAAAGCACTCTTCAGAGATACACTGAAGGATATGTAATCTGATGAGTGGATCTTCGGAAAAGATCTGAGCGAAAAAATGAAAACAGCCGAAGCTTTGCAGCAATCGACAAAACATCTCAGACCGTCGTTCAAACAATCGTCTTGATCGACCAAGGAAAAAATTCAAAAAAACTCGAAGGGACCGCCTCACCAAGGTTGGTACAAGTCGAATGCATATTCGAGGGGGGCGGGGGGGAGGTACAGATAGAGTTACAATCGGAACAACAATTATAATCGAGGCAACAAGTCCACTTTTCGAGGGAGGAATCCATATCAAAAACAGGACCAGACGAATGTGAAGAAGAACAATTAAGGTATTCCTTTCACGAACTCGAATATTTTATAATTAACAGATTTTTTTGTACAATAAAGTAAAAATACATCCCATTCCACTAGAAAAATATCGATTCAAGTTACTGAACCTTTAGAAAAGAATTATAACTTTGAAAATCGTCTAATTTACACGATGCTTTATGGAGATGACCTGCTGCTCACATTTCTATTTAATAATTCATATATCAAATAATGATAGATGTTTGATATAAACTGTCCTATCGTTACATCATATTCTAAAGATTTTGTAGCAATGATAAAAACAGAGTTACCGGACATTTAAAAAAAAATATTCACGATAGAACTTCAGAGAATGTGATCAGCAGACGATTTTTCGTAGCCATGACGTTCAAGAAGTTATGTTATTTGCGGCAGTTTTTACAACATTTTTAACGCTATTTTTCATTTTGCCCTTTACAAATTGGCTAATATTTTTACCAATGTCACTGCGTATTTTATACGTATTTTCACTTATGTTTCACTACTTTTTTAAATCAAATACAATAAGTCCAGCTTCTCCCTTTGACAGTGCGGTTGTTGACATTTGTAGCTCTCTAAAAAATATCAAAAAGTTTCATAATTTACACAATTAAGCTGAAATTTTGGGTTTTGTTTACAGTTGGGACTAATAATTGGTTATGACTTTTTTTTTAACAAAATCCAGCCTAATTTATGAACAAATGGGGAGGGCCCTGCTTATGCGCCCAAAAAATATAACCCTCCGCGAAAGGAATACCTTAAACATAGATAAATTCGCCGGTAAATTAGCTCACTTCAAACAAAACTGGGCTGAGATCACTTCAGACGAAACCACACTGAGCTGGATTACAGGATACAATATTCCTTTCACATCTGAGATAAACCATAAACCCCACTTACCGAATCACGTTGGTCAAATCACGATAGATATATAATCGAAGAGCAAATTGAAGTTTTGTTGGAGAAGGGCGCGATACAAGTTTGTGTGCCTGAACTGAAACGATTTGTTTCAAAATTTTTTCTTGTACCAAAACCCGATGGATCACATCGGTTTATCCTTAAGTTAAAACAGTTGAATGAATTCATAAAGACGGAACACTTTAAGTTAGAAGATGGGAAAACGGTAAAACAAATTTGGACTGGTGATTGCTTCATGACATCTATCGATTTGAAGGAAGCATATTATATAATCCCAGTCATAAAACCTGATCAAAAGCTTTTACGATTCATCTTTCAAGGTATTTTGTATGAATTCACTTGTATGCCCTTCGCGGTTAACAGGGCTCCATACATGTTCACAAAGTTAATGATCTTGCATCTTAGGAAGTGTGGCTATTTGTCAGTTGTATACTTGGATAGTTTATTGTTAATTGGAAAATCATATGCAGAGAATTTGAAAAGCACTCAGGCGATTAGACGGTTACTCGAGAAATTGGGATTTATCATCAATGATAAAAAAAGCCAAGTAATCCATTCGACACGATGTAAATTTCTCAGATTTATTTATGACTCTGCAACAATGAGTATCGAGCTTCCTGCGGAAAGGAGGGATAAAACTGGAGAAAAAATCGAGAAATTTATTCAGATGAGTTATTGTACAATTCGAGAATTCGCGGAGTTGATAGGTATTTTAGGTTCGAGTTGTACACCACTAAAATATGGTTGGGTTCACATGAAGAATTTTGGAAGAGCCAAATTTTTGGCGCTGAAAATTAACAACGGTAATTTTGAGGCGAGAATGGTACTTGGGAACGACTTTCAGCCGGATTTTGCGTGATAGAAAATAAATATTCAGCAAGCTATAAATTCGATTAAACAATTTAGACCAGTCTTAGAAATGTTCTCTAATTCTTCTGAATTATTGTCGGCCTTCTTTGCCTTGAAGTGCTTTGCGGAGAATCTGAATCGATAATACAACCGCTATCGCGTATATAAATAAGATAAGCCGGATTCAGTCTCCAATATTGAGTAAATTGACAAAAAAAATTGGAAATGGTGCACAAAAAGGAATAATTGAATTTTTGCATCTTATATTCCATCTCAAGAGAATACTGAAGCCGATTTTGAATCTAGACGCTTCGAACCCAAGACAGAATTTGCCTTGTCAAGATTAGCCTTTCAGGATATAAAAGTTAAGTTTGGCAAGCCTAGTATAGATTTATCCATGAGAGCGATTTGAAAAAAAAAAGAAAAGTCCGAAAACCGTCATTTTCGAGTATATAAGAGTGCGGCAGGGCTCGCACAGGCTTTTTTTTTAATACTTGGCGTCGAGCCGCTTTCGCGTCTCTTGATTTGCAACAAGGACAAACGCGAAATGCGAACATTATGTTTCTTGGTCAAAAGACCCTGGCTCAATTGTGGTCGATGGATTCACGATAGGCTGGAGTTCAGAATTCTTTTATGCCTTCGCGCCATTCGTAATAATTTCATGAATATAACGGAAAATTAAAAATGATGGCCTTAAGGGTATTGTTGTGGTACCACATTGGCCACCTCAGGTTTGGTTTCCTGTCTTCACTACCATGTTAGATTGTGAGCCGATTTATATTAAACCACATGTGAACTTGTTACATTCTTTGAACAGGCAACCATACCCAATTTGGAAGAGGATTACCCTGGATGAAGCACTTTTCATAATGTTGTCGATAGCTACTTCAAAAAGTGGTGATTTTTTTACTGTCAAAATACTGTCGATCTATGCAAATGTGATACATCGCAAATAATAAAGTTTTTAACAGGAGAATTTGATAAAGAAGTTTCTCATGGTACGCTGAATAGCTGTCGGTCAGCTATTATATGGACCAGGATTATGGATCGGGCTGTTATATGGACCAGGATTGGGAGAAGATCCTTAAGTACGGAGATGGTTCAAGGAGGTTACGAAGCTTCGATCTGGAAAGCATAAGTACGAATTCATGTGGACCCACGAATTGTTTTAAATCACCTTTTGCAATGGGGGCTTAATGACGCAACACCTTTGGAATAGCTCACGGTCAAGTTGGCAACATTGTTGGTCTTAATCGCAGCACAGCGCATGGAGACACTCGCGTTGATTGACATCAGAAATGTACCAAAATCTACGACCTTGATCGAAATTAAGATTTCGGACAGTCTGTGTATTATCAAGGTTAGAAACTTATTTAAACAGAATGAAGGAGTTATGAGGAACATAAACTCAGTTCTTCGTCGCTATTAAGAAATTCAGTCAGACATTAAGTAGGTGGATAACGAAGATCCTTAAAGAATGCGGGGTAGATACGGAAATATTCGATGTGTATAGTACTCGTCATGCGTCAATTTCCACAGCAAAAAGAAGTGGAGTTAATATAGTAGTAATTTAAAAAGCTGCCAGATTGACGGAGAGATTCTGATACTTTCGCCAGATTTAACGATAAAAATATTATCGGAAATAAGAAAACGTATGCGAAGGCTATTGCGAATAGAACCAATGTTTAACGCTGCGTTTCATATTTGGTTGACTATCGTTCTCAAATAATTAAAAATTAACTTGTGCAAGGAATTTCTGAACTACTGAATCTCTGCCATAACAAACTTTGAATAACTACATAATGATCTCGAGGAAAAGGCGCGCAGTACAATTAAATGATTAAACGAACTTACTTGTAAGTTAAGTTCCATCATAATTATATGAAGCACCTCTTCCAAAGAGATCAGACCCACGCAATAGGTATTTTTCCCCCTTTTTTGTAATGTACACATTAGGAACCCTAGTGGTTACGGCAGTAGGGGAAACTGGGGCTAGTAGGCCAACTTTTTAGACTTCTGCTTGTAAAAAACGAAAGTAAATAACATTTAAAAGAACAAATCGTTATTCTGATTAGAGGGTTTATTCCACTGTTTCAGATAACTATTTCAGATTTTTTATGGAATACTGACTAGGTGATTTAATCGTTTTTTTGTAAATCTGTTTTCGAGTGAACTACCTCCAGTTGCGAGGTAAGTTGACTCGTGATAAGAGGCAGGTTAAGTATAGTACGCATTTCACTGATATTAACAACAACTAGTGAAATAAGTAAAACAAAAGGGATGCTTCCCAATATTTTATATTTAAGAATACAACTAATTGATATATAACAATTTATATGAATGAAATTATTGATGATTATTATATATCCATGTTATAGAGTGATTTTATATTCTACGAAAATGTATTTTGTTAAATGCAAACAAATTAGAAAGAATAATATTAATATGGGGTTGACTAACACATGAGGCAACTAACCCCACATTAATGTTGACCTATCTGCTCCACCGACTTTTTTTAGAAACAAAACGCCATATACACGAATTATAACAACAATTTAAAAAAATAATTATGCAAGTCTACAGTCTAATATATGTACTTTAATGAAGGGGACGATTTGTAACATTTAGAAAAATGTCCAAGGCAGGAAGAAATATTAAAGACCGACAACAAAATTTCGTTTGATACCTGAATTTTCGAAAATTTTTTGTTGTTGTTCAACGACTTGTCATTTCGACGTATCGAGACACATGAATGAGCAAGAGGTTACAATGAACGTAATAACAAACGCTTACATTTTTACATTCAATTGTTTGAGTGTTATTGTGAGTTAGTCAACTTGCCCCTACGGTCAACTAGCCCCGGTCTCCCCTACTTTGAATAAATGAGCTACGGACCGTCATGGATACGGGAACAAACAATGCACTGAAAAAATTGTGACATCATCGGTGCATAGTAAAGGTACTACATAATGATCTCTTCAGAAGAGGCGCTTCATACAATTATGATAAAACTTCACTTACAGATAAGTTTGTTTAATCATTTAATTTCTTAACAGTTTGAACTCTAGCTAATTTTTCAATAAGATCCACCTACAACTCTAAAACACTCTAAAACACATCGCAAACGTTAAGACCTTACATACGTCCAGAATTTTCAAAAAATCGATTTTTTTTTTACAGATTATTATTCACTATAGTTTTAGGCGTATTTCTGTGTAAGTCGATTGTACAAATTCCCCATAGATCGAAAGTTATTATAGAAAACGTGACTGCCCAACGAGAGTCTGATGCGCGCAGGTAGATGTCTCGAGCGAAACGCACTTGAAACTTTAAATGCATTTTTCTCAAAACTACTTTTTCTGGCACGGTCCGCATAATAACTCATACAGTTTTTAATATTTTTTGATGCTTTTTTTTTAAATATTCGAAATTGTTTTCTCTATAGTCTGTCAAGTCGGATTTTTGATGTTGTGATTAAAAAATTTTATAAACATAATTAAAGTGTGACATTTATGACACAAAATGCACACTTTTTTTAAACTGCCGTAAATTGCCAAAATTTTTCGAATTTAAAAAATCCGGCTCGACAGACTATAACTACAACTTTATTTTACAAGAATTTTTTTACGTTTTGCAGATCCATCAGCATTTCAAGAAGAAATTATGCAGACCGTGGAGCAACTTTTTTTCATAGTGCTTCGGGAAACGTGATTTTTTATGTTGTAATTTTTGAAAAAAAAAACGAAATAAATTTTTTTATAAAATTTAAAAACTAATAAACAATGTGTAAAAATTATTTTTATTAATTTCTATTGCTATCTCTTCTAAAAACAGTTTTTCTTTTAGCGTGTTTTAGGCGCTGCTGGACGTATGTAAGGCGTTAATATTACTGGCGTAACTATAGCGACTTTTACAAAGTGCGAGAGCTTTCAAATTAAGCTTATAGACGGAGTGATAAAAAAAACGATGTAACATATAGTAATATTTGATAAATAATACTTCATTACATATTTTTATAAATTTATATTGCACCACTTATTTGATGAGTTTATAATTAACGTTGAACATAAAAAATAATCCAAAAAAGGCTCATATTGTTTTGTATGTAAGAGCGAGCCAGCAGTTGAGGTCGCATCGTCTATTGCGGCTTCTTATTAATTTTTACCCGATACATATACGCCATATTTACCCGATACATATACGCCGATATCAAGAGACGCGGTAGCGGCTCGACGCCAAGTATTAAAAGAAAAAGCCAGCGCGAGGCCTACCGCACTCTTATATACGCGAATATGCTGGTTTTATGACGTCACGGCGTTTTCAAACCGTTCTGACGTACGAACCGTTTGATCAAAAAATCTGAATATTGGTGACGATTTTTTTTCGATTTTTCTCTTTCTATTGCTCTTTGTTGCAAGTAAATCCGTCCAGCCAATCTTGGGATATGATGATTTAGCGACATAAAATCGAACATTCCGGGATACTGTGCTTTTCTTTGGATTCTTAGGATCAGACAGGTATAAGTAGCGCTCGAATGGGCGGGACATACGCCCTTTTAACGATAATCTACATTTCTCTACTGTCCGTCACGCTGCCCACTGAACGAGGCTACCCTCTCTCCTTGCGCGCCGCTGAGTGAGAGAGACAGCGCGATAAACCTCGTCCCCTCTCTCTCTCTTGTATAGCGTGCTTTCTCTTTCCCGCTGTTTCGCGCGCTCTATATATATATATATATATAATATATATGCCGGCCGAAATCGTAAAATTTGGAGCCGCACTAATAATTCGATTGCTCTGCCAAAAAAGTAGATATTCCAATTTTGCAAACAAGGTTTTGAAGAGGGCATATACAGCTTCATTCTGGGTTATTTAAATACTTTTACGATTTTTTTCGGACCTTGTATACATTTTTGAACATGGTCGTTTTTCACTTTTTTTCAGTTGTTTAAAATTGGTTTAAATTACATGAATTAAATAATACGCATAGCATTTCTTCCTGTACTTCCTGTATGCACTAACTATCGAGTCGCTACCGCGTCTCTTGATATGTATACACATGAGAAATAAACCACATGTAATAATATAACCACATGTAATAATTAAAATATTAATATATAATATATGATATCGCGTGTCATTGACAATGAGTAAGAGTAAAAAAAAAAAAATAGAGCGCAAAGCCGCGCGCGTTTTATCTCTTTCTCATTTGTTTTCAATAAATAATGAATGAAAATATCGTATGTTTTCTGTATCGCGCGCTCTAACACTGTATTATTCTTTATTTTTTACTAAAAAAAAAAAATGAAGTTTTTGTATAAATTTTTCTACAAATATAAGGATGACATTTATATGTCGATCAGTATAATTTTGGACACGTTTTATCACCGCTGTGTAATCTCGCTGAATGCCAGTCAATCATCTTCGTAGATACTTGAGATGGCTGCTCCCCTGCGAGACCGTCAGCGCGCGTATTTCGTAGTAATATGCGATAAAATGTGAGGGAAACATAATTTTTTAAATTTTCGTCTTGAATTAAAATTTTATTATTAACTCTGTTTAAGTTATATTAATTTGAATATGAGTGAAGTTTCAGTGCAAGTATAGTGATTCCGAAAAAATTGTGCCCTGTCTTCAGTTTTTCCATCAGCTGTCGCTTTTAGTTTTTGACACACCCTTATTGTTTTGTCCTCCCTTTCTGTACCCTGAATTATCATTTTTTTATTCAAATCAAGAGACGCGGTAGCGGCTCAACGCCAAGTATTAAAAGAAAAAGTTAGCGCGAGCTCTGCCGCATTTTTATATACACGAATATGCCGGTTTTATGACGTCATAGCGTTTTTAAATCGCTCTCACGGACGAACCGTTTGAGTAAAAAATCTGAATATTTGTGACGAATTTTGTTCGATTTTTCTTTGTTGTAAGTAGATCCGTTTAGCCAATCTTGAGATATGATAATTTAATGAATTAAAATCGAATGTTTCGGGATAATCTGTCTTCCTGGAGACAAACGGGCGTAAGTCACGCTTGAATAGGTGAGACACATGTCCTTTTGATAAGAATCTTCTACATTTCTCTGCTTTCCGTCACCCAGTCCCGCTGAACGAGGTTTATACCCCCTTTTATCGCGCGCCGCTGAGTGAGAGAGACAGCGCGCGAATCTTCGTCCCCTCTCTCTCGCTCGTAGCGCGCTCGCTCTCTTTCTCATTATTGATATTTCTGTTATTTTAGTTAGTTTAGTATTTTGGTTTCTGTTATTTTTTTTATAAAAAAAAACAATTATTTTTTTGAGATATTTTAAGCATATTTTAAGTGTGATCGTAGGGAAATCATTCGTTGTATATTATTATTATAATTAAAATATCGATTTTTTTTACAATCTATTATCTATAGCTCCTTGAAAACTCGAACAAAGCGAATCGTCTAGGAGGTTAACATTTTTGTTCTGAAATGTACTTTGTTTAAAACTATGTGAAAAATTATTCGAAGTTTACATCACCTACCTTTTTTTATCCTAAGATAAAATAACCTTTTTTCATAGCGCTTGTACTAATTAATTTGTTTCTTCAATGTTTGTACGGAAGCATAATTCAATTAATAAATTTTAAGCGAAGTACAAACATGAGAAAATAGCTAGTTCTATTTTTCGAATTGTTAATTTTAATAAACATTTTTGTTGTTGATTAGACTAATATTTCCCCACGATTATACTAGTCTTGAAATGCATTGAATGAATAATAGTTTCCTATGAAAATTTAACAGCAAAATTAAAAGGGACTATCGCTGCGGGAAAAAACATTTTTTGCTTGTAATTTAAAAATTGATTTACGTAATCTTTAAACAATTGTTAACATATTTTTCAATGAAAGCATCTGTCAAAACGAAAAATTTGACCGACTTATCCATTCGGTTTGTATGATTTTTCAGAGATTAGTGCATGATTAATAGTAAAAAATATCCACATTTCAATTATAAAAAATACAACGAACGATTTCCCCATCATCAAAGTTTTTGATGAAAATGGAAGTAGTTTTTGATAAAAATTCAAGAGTAATATCGAAGGGGGTTGACACTGTGGAGAAAAACATTTTACGCTTAGAATTTGAAAAATTGTTGTATGTAATACTTTGGAAAGGTATTAAAAATGTACGCCAAATATTAAAAAATTGTAACCTTAGTTGTCAAATGACCACCTTACATCCGGATATTACATTGCAAAAAAATTGATTTTCTTTATAACTATCATTTTCTTTCCATTTCATCGTTAAAACTTGTTTTCCTCGTATAATACTCATTTAGCAGTGTTTGTGCGTCAGTGATGGAAGAAATTACTGTTTAGCTCTGCGATTGGTTTTTGTCATATGAAGGAAGTTACTCAACTTATGTCAAAAAAAATCTGATTAATCATTGTTCCCGAATGAGAATTTTTTTTACCTCTATAGGAAAGTTGGTGAGTATGGCCGTTTTTCAAAAAGAAGTGAAATCAATCGCAAAAAACTTTAACAAAGTAAAAAAAAGAACGCCAAGTATTAAAAGACGCGACCTTAGTTATAAAATAACCATTCAATATTTTTCCTGTTATTATATTACAATTTTTACACCTCGAAAAAACCAAACAAAAAATGTTTATACTTAATTTCCAAAAAAATAAGTAAATATCAACATCCATTTCTCTTCCGTAATACTGAAAAGGGTACTTCACCCCAAAAACAATGAACAAACATACTAGAAAAATGTTGGCATTCATTATCGAATAAAAACCTATTTACATGTTTTATTTTGTTTTTGTCTTGATATGTGATGAGTACATAGAAAAAAGATCTAGTTGTAAATTGTTGCCGATGATTGAAAAAAGAAATGAAATCATTTCAACGTAGCCAAGAATGGTGAATGAATTACGAGTTTCGGAATGGAATCATGTACATCTTGAAGATTGACCTGCTAGAGGTTTTTGTCACCTCAAGGGCTTCAAAAAAAATTCTGCGGATATAAAGAAAATGTTATTCTGCTTTTAAGCTCGCTAAGCACTAAGAATGTACAACACAATTCCACAGAGAATAATACAAAAAACAATTACATATAAATGCGCAAATACGTGTACAAATGCACGTGTTGTATTTACACGTATGTACCGCACTAATTCACTGCAAATACTACACACAAACTTGGCGTGCATGGTTTTCAAATTACAGCTCGAGAAGACACAGTTGATTAAATATGCTATCCAAATCAATATTCAACCAGTTCTTCTATCAATAGTGAAAGAAGTCCGATCCGTGGATAGAACAGGAGAGTACCGATTAATGATTTGATCAACGAAATACATGACTAGGTTGTACAGATTAGGAATGAAAATGGATGAAAAGGACGAATGGATAATAAAATGAGATGAACTGTAAAGATGGATGAATGAAATGGGTGAACAGTAGATAGTTGAATAGTATATATCGATGAACGAATCGAATAATTGAATCGATGAAATGATGAATGGATGTGATGAATGGAGAGTTGGATTGTACAAATAAAAGAAATGGCAAAATAAGATAAATGGATCGATGAACGGGATGCATTTATGAATGGACTGGCCCACCGGCTAAATAGAATCGATTCATTGATCGATGATTGATTGAGTTCAGTGAATAAAATAATGGATCGAATCGTCAGACGGATAGAAAAAAATGAATAGATGGGATGACGGAATAAGATGTACGCACGGAACTTGAACCGCTTATACGTCTTTATTCTGAACCCATCTATCCGTTCTACCGTATACTCATTTTTTGAACGTACGGACAGACGATTAGATAGGCTACATGAATAGATGGTTAGGATGAACGAAGAAATGAATAGGAGAGTAAATGAATTCATGGGTGGACTTTATGCCATAAGCAAACTGTAGAATTTTCAACACACTTTAAAACATGTAGAAATCGGCTACAACGAATCTATAGTTTGCTTATGGCGTTAAGCACAGAAGACGCTCAATGTGTGTTTGAATAACACACTTGGTTTTTACAGTGATTTGAATTCGCTCAATATACAGATGGATGGAGCGTTCCTTCGCCGAGCTGTAATTTGAAAACCATGCACGCCAAGTTTGTGTGTAGTATTTGCAGTGAATTAGTGCGGTACATACGTGTAAATACAACACGTGCATTTGTACACGTATTTGCGCATTTATATGTAATTGTTTTTTGTATTATTCTCTGTGGAATTGTGTTGTACATTCTTAGTGCTTAGCGAGCTTAAAAGCAGAATAACATGTTCTTTATATCCGCAGAATTCTTTTTGAAGCCCTTGAGGTGACAAAAACCTCTAGCAGGTCAATCTTCAAGATGTACATGATTCCATTCCGAAACTCGTAATTCATTCACCATTCTTGGCTACGTTGAAATGATTTCATTTCTTTTTTCAATCATCGGCAACAATTTACAACTAGATCTTTTTTCTATGTACTCATCACATATCAAGACAAAAACAAAATAAAACATGTAAATAGGTTTTTATTCGATAATGAATGCCAACATTTTTCTAGTATGTTTGTTCATTGTTTTTGGGGTGAAGTACCCTTTTCAGTATTACGGAAGAGAAATGGATGTTGATATTTACTTATTTTTTTGGAAATTAAGTATAAACATTTTTTGTTTGGTTTTTTCGAGGTATAAAAATTGTAATATAATAACAGGAAAAATATTGAATGGTTATTTTATAACTAAGGTCGCGTCTTTTAATACTTGGCGTTCTTTTTTTTACTTTGTTAAAGTTTTTTGCGATTTATATATACGCCAAAGCCAAATGAAGGATAATTAATATTTAACAAGTTGCGTTTCTAAAAATATGAAACGGAAAGGTTTCAAGGTGAAATCAAGTAAATATGTCATTTTTTTCTACGTTAGCAAACTTAATTATACAGCATTGAAATGCTAAAAACCTTTGAAATGTGTTGTTCACAAGCAATCTGAAGGAATTTCTCAAAATGCATGATTGGGGGTTTAGTAAGGCAGACCTTTAGTTCGCTTGGACGAGTTGGGACTGGTGTTAGTGGTGGAGCTTTTCTTTGGTACGAGAACGGGATGGGGGCATGGAAGCATGCGTCTGTAAGGATTAGCGAATGATTTGCAAGCGATGACCGATAACGAGCGGGACACAGAGGAACGCGAACGTGAGAGAGGCCGAAATTTATCTCGATCGAAATTAGGAGAGTTCTCGAAGTCAGGCCCCCGTTATCTCGAACACGCACCCGGTGCTTGGGAAACGATTGATCTTTATAACGTCGTCGTTCGCGGAAGCCACCGAGAATGAGTATTATATTGGGCGTATACATGTATTCTATGGATATGGGTGTGTAACTTGTACGTTTGACCCTGTACACGTAACATTATCGGCAACTAGCACAGTAGGACTTGGCTTGACCATTGCCAATGCCTTCGTGCAATAGAAGGGCCATTTACTCGATGTACTATTGCTGAATCAGGAAGATAAAAAATCTCGGCAACTATAATACATACAATAATAGATATCCAGCAAGTGTGAAACCGTAGATGAAGTGAGAGAATCGCGCCAACATACATACCGATACAAAAGCCTAAAAGTACAATCGTGAAGAATCGTGAGAATGGCTCGCGATGGCAATTGCAAGCTCAGCGGCTATCGTGCGACAGATCGGCGACAGAGGAATCGAACGAGATATATGAAAAGAGAGGACAGATAGAGGGCGACAGAGTCGCAAGCTCAGCATCGCTGCACAAGAATGGTGAAATTTTCTCTCCGATCAGGCTCCCGTTTTTACACTCAATCGAAAGCCTCCCTTATGACTCTTGAATGTTTTACTAGAAACCTCATGGATACTGTCATAGGTATCGAAGTATTGCGAAGGCTTTTACATATCATTTTCTACTAACATTTTTTTATTGTTATTAATCGAACTTGTGTATTATCGCTAATTCTTTGATTTATTCATCTTTTTGATATCTTCATTTTTTCGCGTAAGTACTAATTTGTAATACTGCGAATATACGGTGGCAAGAAACTAAAAGAAAGAAAACTGTAAACCAATATCTAGGAATTTAAAAAATTAGCAAACTTCATTTATGGTCTCACTCTCGCACTCTACGCGATCGTAGTTTGCCCGTCAAATAAATTAATTTGCGGTCCTGATATACTCGGAGTGGTTATTTCCTTTTTCTAAAAATTTGGTCACAAATTCGTCTCGTCCCTGTACCATCGACAATGGTAGTCAGGCCGGCTACATGTATGACGTTTTGCAATAAAAATCGGAAAAATTTGTCGAACAGTTCACAAGCTACTGCTACTTCAACGTATTCCTTTCAGGATGTATAGTAGAGCAAGTTTGCGACTAAAAAAAAATATGTAATAACTTCCCCATATAGGATGTAATAATGAAATATTAGAATATTAGAATATTATAATGTTATAATGTTAGAATTTTCGACTGGAAATACGGTCCAGAAATTGAGTTTACATTATCGCCCATTCATCCGGGAACCCCTTATACACAGTCTCCGACGAGTCACGCACACAAATATAGCAGTGCATGAATCTGAAAATACTTGATTTAGTAGTTATCACTATTTGATCAGTTACCACGGAGGCACGCGTGTACGTTTTGAAGGACCCAGCAGAGTCTCGCATCAAATCCATAGTGTATTTATTTTCGTGTGTTGAAAAACTGGAGCCAAGCAGGGGCTCCGTATCTTTTAGAGCGTATTTTTATGATATATTTCCAAAATTTGAACTTCGATCTCGAATATACTCCATGGTCGAGATGTAACCCTTTCACAGCATTTCAGAAGTGAACCAGCCATTTCACAACGTCCACCTCTAATCCTAATATCCTATCAAATAGCCAGCAGGGGGCTATTTGATCAAAATCTTAGCTTGACGACAATTGTTTCCAATTGTGAAGCAGACGCTGCCCATATATATTAACATCACTATTATGATGTATGTATTGTCTATATGTAGACGGAACAATAATCGAGTCAAGTCTATCGCATTCTCCGGCAATGCATCTCTATCTCAATAATGCTTCGATTTCAACTCGAAGCCGAATATAGGGAGATCTCTTATCTATCATCTATCGTATACGTTTAACGGTATATAACGGTTGATCAAAAGGAATGTCGTTAATTCAAATCTGAGATTCCAATAAACTCCTCTCGATTTCCTCGATCGATTTGTGACGCGAACACTATTACTGTAGGAACTTATATAAGAAGTGAATTCATAATTAATGGTTGTTGCAAAAAACATTATGTATATTATGTCAATAGGGTTCGGTGATGTATGTTTTTAGTAGTAATGCTATACATAGATATAAATTGGAACTCGATATAATTAATCAACCAAAAACCGAAATTTCATTTTTTTAACCTCATAATAAGAACAATGTACTCTGAATAAAACAACGCACAGCCACCCTTAACATGTTTCTTGTGGTTTATGTTCTTTCTATTGCTGCCAGGTGCCATTCTATGTACTCTTACCTCTGGGTCCATGGTCCGATTGCCGGCGACTCATTAGCTGTCTCTATAGACCGGTGCAGACGCCTGCGGGCAGTTTTTCGCCCTTTCTCACTTTCCCTCTCTCCCTATCATTCTATTTCTTTCTCTCTTACCCTCTACCATATAGAGCTGGTAGTACTAAATCATAGCGAAGAGCTGAAGAGCGCGCGCCGCCCGAGTCCCTACGAAATTTCTCGAGTATAGCCGAAGCAGCGCGTGAGCCGGCTCGCGAGCGCCTCTCGCGCTATTCAATGGCTTCTGAAATTCAGTACCGAGCCGCCACGGTTCAGGACCCGACGTGGTACGTTCTCGCTGTCGGATTTTTTTACGGGTATATGTTCTTGACTCTCGTATACGTTACGTACATGCGTATCCAAACTCCAATAATAATACCGTGATTTATGAGCGGTGGGATTTCATAAATGAAATATTAAAGATCGTAGTTTATTGTGGTAAAAGCAAGAGTACAAATTAAATATTAATACCAGCAAATTAACAACAACAAAATTTAATAATTCACAGGATCGTTGAATTGTTGGCGAACGATTTTTTTTTCATTGATGATCACGGTTGATCTCTGTAACTCAAGAATAAGACAGAGTGAGAGCGATTTGGTACGTTTCTATATAGTTCAACCGTCGATTGGATAATGCAGTAGCTCTGCGAACCTGCATATTTGGAGCACAGTAGAAATTCTGTCGAGGATCCGCGTCGACGATTGGAAATGCAGATTTGTATGATTACGTAGCTACGCTATGGTCTCCAGAACCTGGTGCCCTATAGACCTGAATAAGTTTCTCGCTCTCTCTAGCCCTCGCATCCGTATATACGCACATGTTTCTATGATCATTTTGCCAACGACAATCTGCAGTCGACCAATCCAATTGACATGTATGCAGAGATAGGGATTAACGATTGTCGAGAGGGATCAAGAGATTCGGGGAGTTGGCTCGAACCAAGCGAGTCGTAAAAACCATACCGGCGAGTAATAAACGCCCGTATATGTTACCTTGTCGATTATTAATCAACATTATTATTTACCGAACTATTTACCATTATTTACCGAATGCATAATGGACTATAAATAACGGCTTTCAAAAGTTGACTACGCAAACAAATGATCGAGTGAACATTACAAACGTGTACTGTGTGTGTTTTTTCGTCCACTTACCCACATCGACGATCAATTATTTTCATACATAGATGCGTGTGTAATTGTTTATAAACTTATGTATTAGAATTCACAAAGTGATCGAGCATGACTCGTTAATAAAACTGTTTGCAATGAAAATGCCGATAGAGCGGAGACGGAGAATAACATACAAAGTCACGCTGTCGAATGACGATATCCGAAAGGAAAACAGGGAACGTCGCGATTTAATTGCATCGACGCCGGATAATTAAACGTTACCCGATGACTGGGTGTACTCGTCGAGTATTCACGTATACCCCTTTACTCATTCGCTCCATCTTTATCTTTTTTCCTCTCACACACATACATACCGCATCCTAGTGGATACAAGTTCAGTTGATTACCAGTTTTCCGAAATGTGATCGTGCCAATGTAACTCCGTATATACAAGAAACCAGAGGACCGATTCGATAATTGAAACTCTTCTATACAAAGCGTATCATATACACTGCCGTACTACGTAATATAACTATATCTACAATAATATATATCTAATACAGTTTATACATATGTACACATATATGGATATAACGTTTCGCGACCTTGTAAAAATAGTTTAGCGAACAATCGATCAAAGTTTGAAACAGATATCTTCAAAAAAGTTGTTTTTCAAATATCGCCGCACTGAGAGTGAAAAAATATTCATTTTCTCCTGAATGCAACTGACAACTCGACACATTTCCAATACTATCACTGCCATACACTTTTGAGTTAGTTCTCATCGATAATTAAAAGAATTAAAAAAAAAAACAAACTCAAACAAGGCTAACATACTTTCCAGTGCAATTAATGAATATCAAGTTACCCAATGAGAGTAGTTGGATTCATACTGACACACGAATGGAAATACGCAAAAAGTTGGTCCATGGGGATGGAAAATAACAGGGTGATCGAGAAAAAAAATTCATAAAGAATCGATATAGAAACGAAAGAAATTAAAAGTTCGACGACTATCACTCCAGATATAGGGTTGTACGTATATATAGTCAACGTATATACATATTTTGCGTGTATACGTGTGATCAAATCGCCGTACTCAATCAATTGGTTCAATCTCTGTTCCGATAAATTCCCATATACACAGAGGCGTGACGGGATCGTGAACGACGAGGGACCGAAAAACGTCATTGGAAGAAGCGAGAATAAAAAACACGAAAAAAAATCCGAGAATTGGTTGAAACGGTCCAGCGCAAAATATACAGAGGATGGGAAGGAAGAGTGGGCGCCAGTAGTCGCGAATTGACATTTATTAAAGCAAATCAAAGTATTATTTACGAATCGATACGTAGCACGCTCTCATCACTTTGGATCTGTATATCGAAATATTGGAGTCTTAAAAATCGCCAACGTGTGACATCAATGAACCAACGTGCCAGAGAAAAAGAGAAAGAGACACAACAGTGCACATATACAACGCTTACACGGTCACGAAAAATACAATGGTGCGAATAGTGTTTTACATCGAACAAAAATAGGATAAAAAAGATGCAACTCCATCTATTGGTCCGCAATGAAGTAGCGCGTATATCATCAACCTCGTCACCTTTCGCAAGTCACAGATTCTTTCGGTAACTCATCTCGTTGTAGACAAGAGGAAACTTCGTGAGAAAAGTTGCAGCTTCGTGTGTCCGTACAATCTTTCTTTTCTCTTCTCCACCCACCCTTCCCACATTTCCCGTACTCTGCCTCTTCATTCTTTTATTTTCTCAATTATTTTGTTTCATCCCCTATCGCGGCTGGCAAGTATTTCCGGGTTGCGGGATACAGCGCTGTTTATTTGTTCTTTTTTCTCGTGTTTATTTTTGTGATGATGGTTCGGTCGGGGACCGGTTAGACTAGAGGGAAAGCTCAGATACAGACACTGAGAGAAAAGTAAAAATAAAAGAAAATAGCACAAAAAAAGAAGCTCGAATAAGAGGGCGACGTGCACACGCGAGGGTCGTACTCTCGGCAAAAGCCTCATGTGTGCATTCGTCAGAGGGGTTTTCATGTTTGTATTAGTAAATGTGTGTGGCTGTGTTAGTGTTGGTGCGATGCAGCAATTAGTGAGGGTTCATCGCGTCGATATGAATGACTGAGCGAGAAGAGTTGACGCTATTATACATATACGAATGTGAAACGGAACGAGAGGGTCGAAAGTACGAGAATACGAAGAACCGGAACCCCGTGGCAGGGATTGCTGTACTCTGTCTCCCGTCACTGTAATACGTGCTATTTGTGTGCATGAGTGCATAAGTTAGTGTACACGTACGGGGCCTGCTTCGTTCGTTCGTTCCTTCGTTCACACCGCGGGGAGTTCATCTGTGTTCCTGAGTAAACGTGGTGAAGGGCTAAGCGCTATAAGGGGAGGGTGAAGGTTTGCAAACGGTACGGGAGCAAAATGTGGTGGAGTGTCGCGACAATGGTTTTGGTGTTGGGGGTTGGCGCAGTGTTCCCGGAGGTAGAGATATCCGATCTGGATAAGCCAAGTGAGTTACACGCTCTTACTTACTTTATTTTCCTACACTCACGCGCACACAGACAAACTTACACGATGATACCTTCATATACACATATGTATATTGTACATGGGGATTTCCCCTATACAGAGATTCGAAAATACGGCGTAAAGCCACGTTGATCGATTGATATCCACATTTGTTTGAGCATAAAAATAGCACATCAGGGATGGATTAGGACCTGTAGTGCTAGGGTGCACCACATGCCTCGTTGTGACATATCTTTGCTTTAAGCTATTAGAGCAATAATTCGACCCCACTGGATGAACCCATGATCAGCTTTTGTCTCAAGTTGAAGAGCTGGCATATTTTCACCACTTGTGATCTAAAGTGATCACCACTTTTCCAAACGATGTTTCCGTTAGGAAGGTACATTGATTTTTTTTCTTTCATTACACAGAGAAAATGAGGACGAAAATTCAAACAAATAGTGCCATAAATCCGGAGGATTAATGCTAAAATAACATAGTATCTTGAGGACAGTACCGAATTTTAGTACTTATTCAAATGTCGGGATAGAAAAAGTTCTACTCGACATAGTGAAAATGCTGTGATTTATATAGCCTTATTTGGTATTTGGCATACTAGTTGTTGGGGTCTACACGTGCATTTCTCACAATGGGCATAGTAAAAAATCGATATACTCGAGGCAAATTTTGTTATTATAGCGTGTTAGAATGTATATAGTGACATAGTACATTTTGTCATTGTAGCATCAGAATGTACATTGTGACACAGTAAAAATTCCGAACTTCATAATATTGTTAAATATCTGCATTGATAATTCGACTTATCCATCGAACAGGACCTGGGTTACCTACCCTACAATGCGCGTAGTAAAAAATGCGTTGGGATTACATCAGATGGGATGCGTTAGATAATTTAATATGCAGTTGAAACGAATCATTTCTTTTGCTTGGTATAATCCGTTGGATATTTACATGACATATTTATTCTCTGTATATAAAGAAAGCATTAAGTCATACATGTTTTACGTGAAAATAAATATTCGTTACCAAATTCTTGGATACAATCGATTCGAATGATCGAACTCGTTTACCTCGCGGAATTTATGTTCGCCGCAGAGTGATACCTTATGTGAGAAAAGTCTCGGCGCTCTGCGCCACGCAGCGGTGCAGGCCAAAATTGAGCAGCCAACACATCTCATAAGAGTAAGAGTTACGTTAGCCATCAAATAACATAAAAAATGCGGAAACGAAAAATTCCTATGTGAGACAACAATTTCTGCTATTATAAAACACTGTACAATACCTGCACTAAAATATGACACGCAGTTGGTATTTATTCTCTTATTAAAGTTGGATTTTTACTATGCTGGTTTTCAAAATTTCTCACTTTCAAGGCACGTTTACTCATCAGTTCTAGTTCCTAAAGAGCATTGTAAATATTTCATGAAAGTACATCAAAATATTGTTTTGCGTACAATATATTTTTTATTTCTTGTTTATACAGAACTATTTACATCGTACTCAAAGGAAAAGTGCAAGTTGCAAAAATTAGAATGCCTCATTGTGACTATTACCTAAATTCTCATATTCTGTACAAAGTATAAAGGGTATTTTAAAAGAATATTTAAAATGTTACTTGACGAAACAGATCCATTTTCTCCGTGTACCGTTATGATGAACGGTGGACCGCAACTACGTGGAACGGAACCCAAACTATAGGTTACTGAAATAAATAAGACTTTTGTTATCTTCATCGTAGTACGAAACAAATAATTATTTAAATTGTATATTTGACGAAATATTTCTCACAAATTGTTTATTATGAAGAGATCGAGTACAAATACTGCGATTTTAAATAATGTTCGTCTGCCTATCAGTACGATTGTTCATTCATCACTCAATTCTAGATTTCAAACGAATAGTGTTTCTATCAACTATGTAAAAAAACTAAAATTTATAAAAAACGAAGGATAATCGATAATAGATCAAATATAAATGATAACAGACGAAAAACAACGGGTAAAAATTAAAATATGAGAGATAGAAGTGCAATTGCTTAGGTCGATCACTCCACTTGAGATTGCTTTCAGATCCAGCAAATGTTTTTTACTTCACCCCTCAAAAAAATTAATACTCTTTTATAATGGTCATTCAAAGGCAATTTTACGTGGGGTCAACGTTTTATATGTATGGAGAGAACATTGTACATATAAAGTACTATGGTACCATAATTCCAGGGTATTATATCGTCACTCTGTGGGTTTTTGAGCAAAAATACAGTCATTTTTGCTAGAATTCCTAATGAAAAATGACCATGTTTTGCTAAAATCCCACAGAGCAACTTTTAGTAACTTTATATATATTTTACTCTCTGTATAATTACCGAAATAAAATATTAAACAAAAAATAAAACATCGCGCTGTTTCATAAAGGGAAATTTCAATTGACTAATGGAGAATAAAAAATTATTATTACGAAATTTTCTGTGAAAAATGTTTTTCACGATCTTCACACTATGTAACTACAACACAAGCCAAGTCATGGGTTCACCTAGTTGCAATTCATAAGTTCGGGAAGTTTTTCAATTGTCGATTGTTCATGTTATTACATATCAAATTTATCATCATGTATCATGTATTACGTAATATTACGTATGTATCACGTTATTACGTATCAAAGTAAAAAATAAAAATTATTACATATTAAATTTACGTATAAAATTAAAGTTAAATAAATGGGAACTCTAATTAATATTTTTAATCCTGTAAGAGCCGTTAGTGAAATTGGCACTAATTTGTGCTTTTCATCCCGCTACGTGGTCGAAATCTGAATATTATTTCGTAAATAAACTTTTCTTGACTGAACGAAATGACCTTTAAATTTTTGAAGTCATGCGATCGTAATTACTGAATTTGTGAGTAAATGTTTAGCACAACTGAATTATAAACTTAATTGCTAACTCTTCAACATAAGTCATCAAGTAGGTCAATTATATGTGGATGAAGAATATGATCATATTTTTATTTGCTGAAGTGGTTTAACTTAAGTACCAACGTCAAGTTTTTAATCTTGATATACGATTTAAGTGGGTCTTCGCAATTTGCGACAGTTAAACAGAGCAACTGAGGTAATTAAGCCACAGTCACGAAGTTATGTCGTCCATCCCCGATCGATTCATTTTCAGTCATATTATGGACATAACTGTGCCGTAAAGATCTCTGATATAATCACGCTCGTAATAATACAACAAAACAATATATTTATAGTTTTCAATTATTGGGTATATAACTTAGTTTTTACCGTTCATCGATGAATTTATTGCCTCAAAACCTCCTCATTTCTTTCGAGATGGCATCCGTATGTTGCCTGATTGATGGAGAAAGATCATCGAAAACAGTGGACAATATTTCGAAGATTAATGTTGTTTTGTATAATTTATAATATTAAATAAATTTTATTAAAAAAACGGTAAAAATTAAGTTATACACCTAATATTATAAGAACAATATATTTATAATTTTCAATTATTAGGTGTATAACTTAGTTTTTACCGTTCATTGATGAATTTATTGCCTCAAAACCTCCTCATTTCTTTCGAGATGGCATCCGTATGTTGCCTGATTGATGGAGAAAGGTCATCGAAAACAGTGGACAATATTTCGACGATTAATGTTGTTTTATATATTTTATAATATTAAATAAATTTTATAAAAAACGGTAAAAATTAAGTTATACACCTAATATTATCAGAAAAGCGATAACTATTTGTAATGACTATTCAATGACCTTTTGACCTATAAAATATGGGCTCTAATCTAAAAGTTAAGTATTTTTCATTACTATCAATCAATGAAAATCAAATCCATATTTGTAGCTCATTGATACTCACAAATGTACCTTTTCATCATCATCATCATCATCACAATCATTTCTTCACGATGAAACAGGTTTTACATTAATAAAAGATGAGAAAAGGGTTGATTTTTTAAAATCATCTTTGATGAAATATTCCGCATGGGGGGAAGAAATTTTTAAGTGCAAGCTGGAATTTACTTCAACCAAATGTTTTTTCTTGAACCCATCTTCGAATTTATTGGATATTATTGTATCAGAGTTCTATTATGAGATATGTATTCATTTAGAAATTTGTTCAAGTGAAGTTTAACGACATTTTGTGTGGTTTGAACGGAATTTTTCATAGACATGTGATATGATGTTCATAAATGTGTACATAACTCATTTTTTTGTATAGCATGCAAGCTGCTGTTTTTTTCTTCATCAATTTGAATACACAACTCAATCCTCGAGCATCCACAACATTTATGGGGGACAAATGGCCGTGAGAGATTATTCAGTAAACCGTATACCAGTACGATATACGATTAATTATCATAACCCACCTGTACTTGCCTCGGACCGGTTCTCACAGCATTCACAGAGAAATGGGGACAGCATACACTTGAGTATCGTCATTGATAAAAATATATACCGTGAATCATGAAATTAGTTGCCATTTTTCTTGCATCAGTGATTCGTTTGGTATGACAAATTTTGTGCGAAACTGAAATCCTTCGAGATCTTACGATTCATCAAAAAGTGAGTGACTAATGTTAATGCTTGGCACTCACAACTCTAGCACAGTTTGGCGCGTACCATGAGATATAAGAGATCCCATATACTATATGTTCATGTACACGTATCTATTCATATATATGCACACGAACATGCATCTATTGCATGGTATGCGATAGATGTAAGCTTCAGCTAGGCAAAATTAATGTTCATTCTCGGTCTTAATTCAAATTCAGTTTAGCGAATTCATGAGAAGCAGCGAAAAGTTTGTTAGTTTTGATCAAACCACGGCACTGCATCTCTCAGTAATATAATGGAATATGCACGTAGATCAACATTACATATAGAGCTACACGTGCAATTGTTCTGAAAACTGAAAAACGTATATATAAATTTATACTTAACTATTTATACACTCTGTTGAAAAGTTGTACGACAGAAGCGTGATTATAAAATGATACGAATTGATGAAGTAATTTGCAATTTAATGGAAAATCGAACGACGTTAATTCTCAATAATATTATCGTGGCCTGAAAATTGTTTCATAAAATTATTTTCCTACCATCTCATTTGTGTCACTTAGACATATATTATGCATATGGGGCATTCTGTAGCAATCCCACGGCGACTTTATTTTAACATTTTTTATTTTTATGATTTTTTTCCTTTTCTAGTGCACATTTAAAGCAGTTCCTCTGCTTTTATGTTTATACTATCATTTTAATACATTTATAGGATACGAAATTTTGCGAAAATTTCAATTTTTCATTAGATTTCTTTTGAAACGTTGTCTTTTCCGGTAAAGAGGTCAACATTTTTATCCTAGAACACACTTTCGTTTCAAAAAATGTGAAAATTTATTAATCAATTAGTACCGCCAAAATATGCTATTTGGAAGAATATCAGAAATCAAACATTTATCGATATTTTAACTTCAAAGAGCAATGCTTTTTTTCTAAAAATTGACACATCTAGGAAAATAAACCATTCTCTTTGCATTTTCATCAACTTCTGAGGAAATTTGAAGAAAAGTTTAATTCCCAAACCGGAATTGGAAGTACGAAACCCTATAAACAGAAAAATTAGTAGTTTCACCGTGATTAATAAATTATCAATGGCATAACGATTTATGTATCTATCATAAGGATTATCTCTTCCGTTAAAAGTGGGTAAAGCAACGGACAGCGTGTAAATACAGATATATGCTATTGAAAGAGCCGAGCAATAAAAAATTATTTTCATTCGTTAAATCTCACGAGCGCACATTGTGTGCACGTCGAATATAGATGACATGGTACAGGTACATAGAAATTTATTTGACGATGTATGCACGATGCGTAACGAGAGAGGCCCGGACAATTCGGCCATGAAATGAAGCACGGAGTGTTTGCTTTAATTAAAACTCGTCGATAGGTAAAAGTGGAAAAAGAGGAATAGAATGAAAGAGCGAGAGGGAAAAACAAGGCGTACAATCCGATGCCGGTTGAACAATTCACAGGTACAATTGGAGAGTGAACCTATTGATATATAGAAACACCATACGATAATAGCCAAGCATACCTACCAATGTGAGCGAATATTTGTACAGGATCGCGAGCTCAGCTATCGTTCTGTTTGAAACAGTGCGCCTATACGTTTAAAAATCGCTAAAAACAATCTGGTTCATTTTTAACATGTGTTCAAAATTGAAATCCTAATCTGTAGGCCGAGCGAAAATTAGCTTAGAGCATTTTTGCGACAATGGGTAAAAAATTTTCACGTGAGTGTATATGAATAATTGTTAGAAACAATTTTTTTGTTAACTTTTTCTATTTCCAAAAATTCTCAGTTCCATACGCAGCTCACCTGTAAATATTAACATCAATTACCATTATTTTTATTTCTTGCTTATTGTTTTGAATTTTTTATTTGAACGTGCTCATAATTATTATTAATAAATTGCATATATAATTATTATTAATAAATTATTAATAAATTATAATAATTATTGCTCATAATTATTATAATATTACTATTATTTCTATTATCATCATATAGATTTTAGCGCGGCATATATTTTGACCTTTAACAAAACTACAAAAAGAATTGAGCTGCCTGTCAATAATGAATTCAACCGCAAATTGGCGTTAAAAAATCGCATTTGTGCGTACCAGGATCAGCGACGGCACTCTGCGAGAAACAAGCGAGTCTCGTTGCCGACGCGAATCCTTTGCACGAAAAAAGATAGAACGAAAGAATCCTTTCATGCTCTCGCATGTACGCCTTGCAATATGCTTTTGCTCATATCAAAAAATAGTGGTAGAGTTTAATTAACGCAGCTCTCTGATCTCCTCGTCAATTTATAGCGAAGAACCGTAAATTGGCGTTTAAAAGGATCGAAATGGAGAATAACGAGATACGTGCTTGCTGCTGCTGGCTCTCTCAACGGCCACGCGACTCATTCTACCATGACTTTGAAGCTAACACGAGTCAGAGACGATTGCCATTGCTTCTTGAACGAAAACACGCCATCGTCGCAGTGATTTATGTACACACACATATAATGTGTACACCACCAACTTTATATATACCCAACACCAGCAATAGAAAGAAATGTGGCTTTACAAAATGAGAGACTTAATCTGCACTCGTGAAAATATGTGTTTGTGTGTGTCTCAGTCTTATAAACGAGACATACACTCACTAATTACCTGCACAAGTGCAAATTCATCTTGCACCAAGGAAACGTAACATTGCGTGAGCCGTTTTCAAGATCGATTGCCAGACACTCGACACACGACTTATGCTTGTTAAGAAAAACCCATTATTCCCTTTAAAAACTTCGTTTTTCTGAAGTTTATGTCTAATAAAAAGTCTAACAATTAATACGCCTAGCTAAATGTTTAAATGTAATAAAATTGGACGCTTTAACTTTCCTTTTCATAGTATGAAGTCATTATAATCTGAAACACATCTCGAGTGAAAGACTTTTGAAGCTCTGGATTTTTGAAGATTTTGGAGTTTATAGCACATATTCTAATTATATAGGATGACGAGGAGAATATTCAGTTTAGACATTCATAATAGATTAAAATCAAAACGCTGATTGAGCTATGAAATATTTATGACCATATTTCGTTGTTCAAAATAATTGCTGAAAAATAAAATGATTAACACGAGTCATGTCATTGCCTACTTTCTTCCCCTTTTTTTTTTAATTTTGACATTCGCCGGTTGATTCTGAACATCGCATAAAAAAGAATCTATATATATATAATTGATGGAAACCAAGGAAACAAGAATCAACAATTAAGTTTTTAATCGCGAATCAGTGAGGATCACGGCAAATTGAAAAAAAGACCCTAACAAATTAAGTAACTTCAGCTCGACGATTTGAATGAACACCGGAACGATTCCTTAAACATCCATCGTTTTAATTTTTTAGTCATACGTGAGCCTTTTCTCTACAAAAATCCACTATCAGTCGAATTAATCATCGACTCCAAATCTTACATGAGATCCATATTTGTACATCAATTGCAATTGCAGTTTGGCATAACTCAATCAACTAGAATGTAATGTATAAGACGTTGTATGCCTCTCGGCTCACACGCCGTTTGGAAAGCTCTCGACTCACTCTCTATATCTACGTGTGAGCCTCGTCTTGTACACATCGCACTCTCAACATCTCCTATATGATTCTCAGTCGATAACCGAACAATTTACTTCATTAATATATATAGACTTCATACAATTATTAATGGAAATTGATAAATCGTTAATCGTCGAACATTAACCCCAAATTACCATTTGAAACAAAATACTCACCAAAGAAAAACAAATTGTAATTAATTTCAGCAACCAACAAGTCTGACTGCTTCAAAATCCTCACAAATATTAAAAAGTCATGGAAAATACAATATTCCTCGATGAAAGGCTAATTAGAAGAGATGTCACGAATGTCAAATTATTTGTACATTTTTGAGCTAAACAGTTTTATAACTGCAATATGTGATCAGTTAAATTATTTGATTAAAGTATGCAATTTACAAACTTGAAAAAAATGCCATGGTATATTTTGATTTTTAAAAATTCATAATTTTTTTTCTCGATTTGAATCAATTTTTTCTCGTCAATTGTAATTTGAATAGTGCGCTCGTTTCTACATTGTACTTGTAAAATTTTTGTTCACTTCTCATTTGGTTTGTTGCATACATGTTTTTGTAAATACGATATGAAATTGAAGGCAGGGTGCGTGCAAACATAGTTTTTTTCGACGATAGGGACTAGTACTGTGGTAGTTTGGTCTCAAAACATGAATATGTTTACGCTTCCATACCCCATGAAAGTATTGTCAACGCTTCATATACGGCTGATGCCTCGCACAGTATTGGGTGAAGCACCAGCATCCGGCAGTCCGCCTGGTCTGTGCCAGTATTGTTATCTAAATAGTAATCAACGCTTGGTGATCGATGAGTGCCCATACGTCAGGCCGATGCTGCTTGCCGATGCTTAGCCTGTGCTCAGATGCATCACCGGCATACAACGAATAGCCCATCCTAGATCAGTATTGGCTTTTGAATGGCAAATGACAGCTAGAACCCAACCTTTATGTTCCCAACGCTAATCGCCGCTGCTTATTCTATGTTCAGTTTCAATATCGGCATACAACGAATTGCCAATTCTGTGCCAGTTATGGCGTTTTAATGGCAAATAACCGCTGGCAACCAACGTTCGCCGGTCGTGTTCCCAACGCGAATCGCCGCTTCTTAGTCTACGCTCGGATTTAGTATCGGTATACAACAAAGTGCCAACTCTGGGCCAATATCGGTTTCTCAACGACAACCAGCCATGTGAGCGTGACGTTGGTCCACCTCCCCTTCGCCGGACTTATGTTAGTCGATCTGCTGCGAATAATACGTACCGATTTAAGTATATTCACACAACAACAGTGGGTTCTGTGCCAATGCTGGGCCAGTGTAAACTCCTAAACAACTACTGACGTTCTACTTTGTAGTGTTATGTTATACATACAGTCCGTTGATATTCTTAAAAGCTATGTAACAGTTTTTCGAATATGTCTCCGCCATATTGTATTCATCATCTATTCTATTCAGCAATGTCAAATTTTTATCGACATATAACTTAATTGTGAATGTTGTTCAAATTATTATCAAATTATTACATTCAATCATTTTGGTTTACAAAAATTCAATAAATAATTTTTTTCAATATAGAGTCCAATTGAACGATCCTGAAAACCATGAGATATACATTTCTATAGAACTATTTTTTTAAATTTTATCTATCTTAGTGGATAGAAACAACATGCATTTATACATGAAATAAGATTCTTAAAATTTCAATGTATTTGATAGCGTAGTGGTTAGCATCCAGGGTTAGCGAGTTAGGCATTGGATAGGAAGATCGTAGATAGGCAGATCGAATTCCTGCTGATGCAAAAAGTATATGTAACTTAGAAAATCTTGACGAAATTGTTTTTTTTTTCTCTTTTTTTAATCTGCTATTCCTTTTATGATCATAAATAATCATACGCTGCTAAGAAAAAAAAATGTAATCAAAATTTGTTTAAATTAAATCATTCAATAATAGTCATTCATAGCTGAATAACGGGAGTCGACGCTGGGTGACCATTGGTTATTAGCATTGGGCCAATATTAAAAGCCGAATTTGGCTGAACTTTGGCTGTCACTCCCTGGACCGTAGCTATCATTTCGGCTTTGGGACAGCCCTTGACCGGTGGTAACGCTTAGTGTTAGCCAAGCATCAAGTACTGTTGGGACGATACTGAGCAAATGCTGAGCCAGTAGTAAATTTTTCCAGGGACATTCAATATTATTGGTTTCACTGTTACAAGCACAATTCCCATTCCTCTGTGTATGGTTTTACACGCAATCCCACTGTTTTCTCTCTCCGTCTATTGCGTCCTTTTTGACAGCTGTCTCTCTTTCTCTCTTTGAGTGTCCCTTTCTCAATTGTTGTATAAATTATGTTTCTGTTTTTATTTTTTTTTTTCACATTACATATTGCGTTTTCTCTCTCTAACACATTGCTCCGTTGTTCCTAC